>PVJH01011223.1:0-69847 GCA_004026705.1 Nesogale talazaci | reverse complement strand
TACTCAATATAGCTCTGGAATTTTTAGCTAGAACCATTATAAATTAAAAATTCAAAGATATTTCCTATATTTGCAGAAGATATAGTCCTATATAGAGAAAATCCCATTTATTCAATTAAGCAATTACTCAAGCAAATTGGAAATTTTGGCAATGTAGCAGGCTATAAGATCAACATACAGAGGCTGAGCCCCGGTGGCGAAGTGGTTGTGCGCAGGACTGCGGCCCACTGGGATGGAGGTTCAATTCCATCTCCACAGGGGCAAAAGCTGGGCCTCCTACTCCCACCACCCGGGCAGTGAGACCCTAAAAAAAACTAAAAAAAAAAAAAAAAGAAAAGAAAAAGATCAACATACAGAAATCAGTTGGATAAGCAACCATCAAGCTCAGAAGCAACAAAGCTCACATGGAAGAAGTACACCAGCCTGTGTGACCATGAAGTATCGAAGGGGTCAGGTATCGGGTATCAAAGAACTAAAAGTTATATTAAAAATGAGGAGGAGTACAGATTAGGAACCCAAAGCCCATCTTTAAGTAAAGTGACATCCCCTTACAGCAATGATGAAACATGCAACTTTCCTCTAGTTCTTCAGTGTTTCCTCCTCCCCTCTATCATGATCTACATTATAAATCCAGCTAGACTAGAGGATGTACACTGGTACAGATAGGAATCAGGAACACAGAGAGTCCAAGACAGATGATCCCTTCTGGGCCAGTGATGGAGCGAAAGTGAGGGTAAAAAGGGGGAACCAATTATAAGGTTCTACATATAACCTCTTCCCTAGGATACAGACAATGGGGAAGTAGGTGAAGGGAGACACTTGGCAGTGTAAGATATGACAAAGTAATAATGATCTATAAATTATCAAGGGTTCAGGCTAAGCTCCCAGAAGTGTAAGTGGTTGAGTGCGGGACTGCGGCCTGCAGGCTTGGCGGTTCAAATCCAGCGGCGGCTCTCAGAAGCAGCGCTGGGTAGCGCCCACGACCACCAGAGGCAGTGATTTGCCCCTCCCCCCACAAAAAACAACAACAAGCATGGGGGAACAGGGAGGGGGGAAAATGAAGAGCTAATACCAAGGGCTTAAATAGAAAGCAAATGTTTTGAGAATGATGAGGGCAACAAATGTATAAATGTGCTTAACATACGATGGATATATGTATGGATTGTGACAAGAGTTGTAAGAGTCCCCAATAAAATGACTAAAACAAACAAGTTGATGAACTCATAAAAGATAGAAAAAAATAATATTTACAAACTACAAAAAAGTTAAAATATTTTGAGATCAATCTTACCTGAGAAATAAAAGGTTAATCAAAATAATCAAGAACAGTACAAAATACCCTTTCAAGAAAAGGAAAAGAACATACACAAATGGAACAAATTGCCATGTTTCTGGATAGGAGAATAAGTATTTTGAAAATGTCAATATTACCACAATTACTTTACAAATTCAATGCAATTCTGATCCAATGCCCAACACAATTTTTCAAAGAAATGGAAAAACTAATTACCAACTATGGTAATTACATAATCTGGTATCAATTTGGGACTCGAGAGAATTAGGAGTGAAGGGGTGGAGTCTAGTCTGTCAATTGGGCCATAGCCAATGAGACCTCTTGTGGGGATGGCCTTCTCCTGAGAATTCTGGGAACTCCTGTATTTTCCTCCGTGGTGGCAGAAAAGACACTTTGTCAGCTCATTCCCTTGGTGACTCTCTACCGACAACACTCACTTCCTGAGAGATGCTTTATGACAAGACACATGGTGATATGCCCTTGGAGCTGGAGAAGCCAAATGGACCTACCCTGATGCAACGAAGCCTCTGCAGCTGGAGAAGCAACATAAAGACCCCTGCCAGCACTGAGATACTTACAAGGCCACTAGATCCAGAAGACTACCAACCCACTGCCCTGTCTCCCTGCATTCACCATCATTGCCTATGCTTCATGAGTCTGCAGAGTACTTTATAGATTGGTATCGGGCATATGGGCTAATATTGGACATACAGACTTAATCTGGACTGGGATAGGATGCTTTCTCAATTGCTAAATATTCAATTCAAAAAGAAAAATCTTTTTTTTTATACCCATATGAGTATCTATAGATTTGTTTCTCTACTCTACCCAGACTAACACACCAACTTTATATGGAAAAGAAAGAAACTGAGGACAGGCAAGTGGGGGTGCTTGGCACAGTGTATGTAACTATGTATTGAACTAAGTATGATGGAAAGCGATGTATGAGCACCCAATAAAATGATAAATTAAAAAAAAATTTTTTTAAAAACCCAAAAAGCATTATGTGTATATAAATTTAGGTGTATATATAATGCTTTGTATACCTAAAATGTTATATATAAATGTATATGCATATGAGTGTTGAATCCATAAATGATGAATATGTATATGAATATATGTATATGAATAATATAATAAAGTTTGGGGTAGTCTTAAAAAAATAAAAAAGAAATAAAATAAAAAGAAAGTAGAAGGTCTTTTACTCCCAGGCATTAAAACCTACTTTTATAGCCATAGCAATCAAAATAGCATGTCAATGATTTAACAAAAGATATGTCAATGGATTAGAATTGAAAACCTAGAAATACAAGCAAGTAACAATAGAAACCTAATTTTTGATAAGGAACTAAAAAACACTAAGTGAGTCAGAGAAAGCCTTATCAACACATGGTGCTATAAAAACTGGATCTTCACCTGAAAAAGAATGAATTAAGACCCAGGCCTCACACTATCTATAAAAACAAACTCAGGATAGGTCTAAGGTCTAAATATAAATCACATGATTACTGATACCACTATTGTAAAATTAGGGACAAACATAGGGGCCCAAGTACACACGTAGACACATTACAGAAGATAATGAAATATGGGCATAGGTATGTACCCTAAAGAAATTAAGAATATAAAAATAAAAGACATAAGTACACCAATGTGTATTGTTGAAATTTTCACAGTAGCAAAAACATGGCAACAAGCAAAAGTCCCAACTATAGAGAAAGGGTTAATCAAGCTCTGGAACGTTGATGCTATGGAATTTTATACATCAATACAAAACAATATCTTCATTAAACACCACAAGACACGGTCAAAACTAGAGCAGATTATGCTGTACAACCTCATTCAATCTTAGACAGACAAATGCTTAATATCACCATTGCTATACGCAAAAATAAAGAAGAAAGGTGGTTCATACACCAAAAGATAAGTCTGCGATGACTATGAGAGCACCAGGCGGGAAAAGCAAGATCGGAAATAGGAGGTAAGGGAGAAAGAACAAGACCCCCAAACCTAAGTACATCAAAGGTTTATAAAGTTGGTTAAGCATCAATGCTTGGTAATTGTTAATGACGTCCCTTCACCAATGACCACGGACCCAAGCTGCTCCTGTATACTGCCCCTTGCCTGGACAAGCTGATCATTTCCTACTCCCTTTACAACTCACCAAAGCAAACATTTTGCTTTTGTTCACTTTTGGAAGCCCAGTGTGATCAACAGACCACACAGGTGAAAACATAACGGTTGCCCCAGCAATTTTCCCTAAAAAAAATTGCGCTTTTTTCCCCTGTCCTTTCTTTGGTGCTTTCTCATGAAGACCACCCTTCTCCACACAGAAGACAGATGCACACACCAACCCAACCAAAGGATCAGGAATCTCTACTCAAACTTCATTTTTCCCCTTTATTTATTTGTTTGCTTGATCTGTTTCCCTTTATTATAGTCAGCGTGTTAGTTAACAACCATACAGTGGACCAGACACTAATTACTAACATCCACAGAATACTGCAACACTTCAATAAAAAAAAAAAAAATAATCGAATTGAAATCTGGGCAAGCGATGTGAACAAACAGTTGGCCAAATACGACACTCAAATTGCTAACAAACCTACGTAAGTGTTCACTATCAATAGTCACTCAAAGATGCAAATCTTAACAATGATGAGGTATCACCTTACATCTACAATAGCCCGATTCAAAAAAAAAAGCAAAAGGGAACTAGATACTAGAGAATATTTGGAGAAACTGGAACACAGCTGGTGGGCCATAAAACAGCTACTGTGAAGAATGATATGTGGTTGGTAGGTAGCGCCCTCCTGCATCATACAAGGGAACACTGTCCTGTAAAGGGGGTTCTCACAATTGTTCCTAGCCCATGGTTGCAGCCACCTGGTCAATCCATATCTAAAGGGTCTCCTATTTTTGCTGCCCCTCTACTTCATCAACCCCGATGTCCTTCTCCGGGGATTGAGCTTTCCTGATGGTAAGATGAAATCTGACCATCCTTGATTCTAATGAGCACTTTGACCATATTTCTTTCAAGACAGACTTTTGTTAGTCCATAGTACTTTCCATATTTTTTGCCAACACCACAATTAAAACACATCAATTCTTCTACAGTCTCTCTTATTCGAGGTCTGGTTTTCACATTCCTATGAGGTAATTGAAAATATCTAGGCTTGGATCAGGTGTACTTTAGCACATGAAGAAATAGCCTGGCGTTTGTACACTGTAAAGGGGTCTGTGCAGCAAATTGGACTCATGCAAAATGCTATATAATTTCTTGACGGCTGCTTTCATGAACATTGATTATCGTAGATCCAAGCAAGACAAAATCCTTCACCACTTCAAGATTTCCTCCATTTTTCATGAAGTTACCTAGTGGTTCAGTGGTGAAAACTTTGGTTTTCTTTACACTGACTTGTAGTCATACTGAAGGCTGTAATCCATTACTTTTATCAGCAAGTGCTTCCGCTCCTCCTCACTTTCAGCAAGCAAGGTTGTGCCATCTGCATATAGAAGGTTATTAATACGCTTTCCTCCAATCCGGATACTGCCTACCTCTTCAAGTAGTCCAGCTTCTCTGATGATTTTCTCAGCATACAGATTGAATAAGTATAGTGAAAGGTAGAAAACACTGACATCTACCTTTCCTGATCTTAACCCATGCAATGCCCCCTTGTTCTGTTCACACCACTGCCTCTTGATTGACATACAAATTCCACATGAACAAAATGAAGTGTTCTAAACTAGACTTACTAACCACCGACAAGGGAGAACTGTGAACTTTTTCAGAAGTGTTGCTTTATGTTAAACAATCCCGCATTGTGAGAGAGGCAATCCATAAGCTTTTTGACAGGGCCTCCTAAATTCTTAAAGGAGTTTAAGAAACCTGGAACTCGTGGTTCGAGGCGTGGAGTTGGGCCTGCTTACTTCCCTTCTGCAAACCAGTACTCGATGCCTGCTTTCCTCCTTGTTGGGTGGCCCTTATTCCTTTAATAGGGTGGTCACCCAGATTACAGCACTTCCATGTGCACACGATGGTGCTGTGTGGGTACAGTCCCACCCCACTTCACGTAGTGGCCAAGGCAGCTCACCGTTTAGAGCAAGCCAAGAGCGCATGTGCTGAAAGAATAAGCTGAACTATGTCCCATTTCTGTTGGAAGTAACCAGATCAAACATGGCCCAACATCTTGAATGAATTCAGATCCCTGGTCTCTTCAAAGGAGGGATGGTGGGATCGCTAGAGGTAAATACTTGCATTCCATCAGAGACCGAAGTGACTCGTCTCACTATTGTCTGGCGAGCGATCATTATGCGGGAATGGCTGCACTCAGGACGAGGCAGGATATAAGGATAAAAGGAGATGGGAAATCAGCATAAGAACTGAGTCCTACCACCTGGCCCCTCTAAGACTTTATGTGATAGCCTTACACTAGGGTCTTCCTCAGTTCTCAAAAGGACCCGATTTGATATCGAAATTATTGTGCTTAATACATCTTTGCTGTCTTACTGCCTTACTGTCTAATAGGTGGCTCCCTTTGGGGCAACTTCAAACTTCTCAAAAGAAACTTGCTAGTTTCTCTGAGGAAGAGCACCTGGCTTTGGTGCATGACAGTATATACAAAGTATAGTTGCTATTGTTCACATGACCACTAAAGGATGTACCACATGTACACAAATTTAGCAAGGTCAATTATATCCATAAATTTGGAAAATGAAATTACTAAAGGCTGTGATGTTCACATTCTCTCTACAGTCACAGAGTATATAAGTAGCCTGGAATCAAGGCTGCTGTGTTGGAAATCTAATTTCTGGTTCAGACTTCTATGTTAAATAGCTGTGTAACCTTAATCAACTTTTCTCTCTTTAAACATTGGCTTCTCTTTCATTAAAAGAATGGGAGGAACTTGAAATTCACAATTTCTTTCAGTTCTAAATCATTCATCATATCAACAGATTATAAAGTTTAACAAACTGGACTAAATTTGTATATGTTCGGTTGCCTGTATATGGCTTTGGATTCCCACTCTGCACAATGACATCATTTTTTGTTCTTCAATGCCTAATAGCTGCTCCCCTCAACATCTCGTGATCACCAAGGCTGCTGTGCTTCTTCCATGTGGAATTTGTGACTTCTTGGCTAGATGGCCTCTTGTTTATCTTCAAGCCTTTAAGGCCAGCCCCACACTCTACATCCCTGATAGCCAGATACCATCAGCTTTCATTGCCACTTTTACTTATGTACCCACTTTTTCCACAGTGATCATGCTGGGACAAGCTGGTGTGCTTCTTCCTTTTGGACTTTGTTGTTTCTTAGCTATATTCTCTCACAGAAGGTCTGGGAAGGAGTTGAGGCAGTCAGGGTGCAGTATAGCAATCATGAAACATACAATGTTCCTCTGGTTCTTGAATACTTCCTCCCACCCCCACCCAGAACACCACCACTATCATGATACCAGTTCTATCTTACAAATCTGCCTGAACTGGAGGATGTACACTGGTATCAGATAGGAATTGGAAATAAGGAATCCAGGCCAGAAAAATTCCTTAGGACCAGTGGTGAGAGGAATAATCATGGCAGGGTGGAGGGAAGGTGGGGAGAACAGAATGCAAGGATCTACATATAACTTCCTCCCTGGGGAATGGACAGTGGAGAAGTGGGTGAGGAGAGACTTTAGATGGTGTAAAATATGAAAAGAATATAATAATTTATAAATTACCAGGGGTTCATGGTAGAGTGGGGAGCAGAGAGGAAGGGGAAAAATGAGGAGTAGATACCAGGGGCTCAAGTGGAAAGCAAGTGCTTGGAGAATGATGAAGGAAGCACATGTACAAAAAACTACAATGGATATATGTGTGGATTGTGTTAAGAGTTGTATGACCCCCCAATAAAAATTTTTTAATGTTTTTTATGTGTAAGCATGGGATCTGTTTTCATTTCTTTTGCTTAATTTAAGCAGTCTCTTGTCCTCTACAGTGTCTAAATATATGTAACTTTATATTGACTAACTAGCTAAACCTTTGCCAGTATTATTTTATCAGTCTTCCCTTTAAGGCACTTAAAATCATGTAAGAGTAAAAATTATTAATAACTAGGAGCTAAAGTCATGTACTTTATAGTTATGTTATTGGTGTTCCTTGAATGTTATGGTAAGCCAAGGTACAAAAACAGTTTCAGAAATTCTTTGTCATAAGTAAAATGAATTCTAACCTCATTTGTTCATACATCCCATGAAAACATCCACGGTGAGGGCAAATAACCTCATCTAACTCACAAGGAGTGGGAATCAGGAGCAGCTGATTCCATGAGGTGGGGTCAATCATAACCCTATCCCCCAAGCTTCTTACCAATCCTGCCACCAGCAGTACTTCCCAAGACACGCTTTACTTCTCTGTTGGTTTCAATAATTTGAGTGTATATTTTAATGTTACACAGAACAGAGACCATACTCATAGGCATTTATTAAGTAAATAGTAGGTTACTGAGATAGGTAAGCTTGTTGTGCCAACATGGCCAAAGAAGATAGGTAGGTTTGTTGTGACAACATGGCCAATGAACACACGTAAAATCAATTGAAGGGCATAAATAGAAATGGCTAGATGAGCCCCGCCCTTGCCCTCTTGCTCTTGGATCTTCCAACCAGCCGGCTGCCTTGTTCATCCTGTGTCTCGATCTCCAAGTGATACTGCCCATGGGACACCTAATCATGGGCTGTATTGCTGTGAGTGCGGTTCCTTCAAGTCCTGTTTCGCCACGCTCCGGAAATATACATCTCTTAAGCTGGGGACTGTTGCACTCTGTCATCTGGCTGACTGTTGGTGACCTACTTTGCTGTTTACTGCTTGTGGCCAGATAGCCTGAATTGCTCTACAGAGGACTACTCGGCAGCCTTCAAGACTTCTACTAGCTGTCTCATGCAAGTGAGTTGCACCAAGCCATTTGCACTACTTTATAGATTAGTGAACTCTTTATTTCTTATCTTTTATATCCTTCTATCTATATAAATATATAAAGAGAAATACTAATGTCCTGGTTTTGTTTCTCTAGAGAACTCTGTCTAATACAGTTACAATTCAGGATCAGGAACTATTTAGAATGTAGTTCTTCAATTAGGACAGTTTCTCAATCAACCTCACAGGGAGTATTCTCTCTCTCTCTCCCCACCCCCCTCTCCACCCCACCCCAGCCCTTGAGCAAGGGTAAAGTCTTCTTCAATTCCATCAATAAGTGCCTGGGTGTACCCCATTCTGTCATAAAACCTTGGCCCAAATGCACTCCATTCATTCAATCTAAGGATCAGCAAGTTCCATTGACAAGTGTTCAGAGGAAACCCACTCTGCCAGGAAATCTCTTACCTCAAGACTCTTAGCTTTCTTCTTCATGAGTTGGTAACCAAACTATAGCTAATTTCCTCTGTGCTGTCTCATGCCAGTCTCCTGGTTCACTGCTCCCATGTTTCTGCCACTATTTCTCATCGTTAGAACATCATCTCCTGGTTTTATGACGTTCCCAGTACAAGGACTGTGGGTCCAAAAGATACACTCTATTTCCATCTCTTGTTCTCGGTATTAATGATGTTTCTACTTCTCACCACTGAGATGTGCTTGTTAGAGTTCTATATGTCAAATTTGCATAGCCCCACTACTATAAAATAGATACTATATTTGCATTTTTAAAAAGCTGTCCAATCCACTTGGTGCTCCACAAGCACTTTATATGTTTAGGTCCACCTATATTTTGTAGAAGTTGCAAGATCATGGTAAGAATAACCATACAATTCTATTACACTGCTCCTTGAATATTATTTTGAAGAAATCGCTTATCAGCATTTTGGCTAAGATCAAGTGCAGAAATTTTATAGTAGAAAATAAATATTATCAAGGGTTCAAGTGGAAAAGCAGTATTTGGAGAATGGTGATAGCAGCAGGTACATGAAGGTGCTTGGCACAGTATATGTATTTATGCATTGTGATAAGCCATGTACAAGTCCCCAATAAAATGATCCCAAAAAATGAATTTTAAAAATAAAATTTAACATAATTTATTTAAAAATGCAAATATTACTGTGAATAAGTAATACTGTACTCTCATGCTCCACAAACACTGGTTTTCTCTTTTTAAGTTACTGTTGTCATCTATTTATGTGCTAAATAAATCCTGATAGTAATAAAGAGAGAAAGGATAAATAAAGCTATTGCTGTGCAAAATCTGTTTAGAGTTTTAAAGAATTAGGATGTCATCCCAAGGACTAGAATGGACCTGGTCTAAGTCATGATATTTTCAATCACCTCATGTACATGTGAAAGCTAAATCATGAATAGTTAAGACTAAAGTAGCAGTGACACATTTGAAGTGTGTTGTTGGTACATAATATTCAAAGCACCATGAATTGCCAAAATAATCAACAAATCTCTCTTAGAGAAAGAAAAGCCAGAATGCCCCTTTGAATTGAGTGTGGTGAGACTGTCCCATTTACTTTGGATATATCAGGACAGACCAGTTCCACAGAAAAGAATACTATGCTTGGAATCTGGTCAGTGAATGGAGGATAAAAAAAGAGGTCCTCAGTAAGATGAACTGATAGAGTGGTTATAACAATGAGCTCAAACATAAGAGCAATTGGGGGACTAATGGAGGACCAAGCAGTATTTCACTCTATTGTAGATAGTAGGGTCACTAGGAGTGAGAATCAACCTAAGAGCATCTAGCAGCAAACTGTACAGCAACCATCATAGGAGATTATTTACCTGAACAAACAAAGCAATGATAGCAATCCCATGTGGTTTCCCCACAGCCTCATCAATACTGCCAAACAGAGTAGAGTTCCAGTGGATTAGATGGAGCTGAAAGAAAATGATGGTAGGAATTAATGTATCTGTATATATTAAAAAAGCACTTAGCTACCAACTTCTCATGATTATAATTGTGTGGATTCAATACTATATAAAAGTGTCACAAAAATTAGTTTTCCAGTCAAGTCTGACTTATTTTGACCCCATATGTGTCAGAGTACAACTATTACCCATACGGATTTCGGTGGTTGATATTTCAGAAGTAGATGATCAAGACTTTCATTCAAGACACTTCTGGGTAGATCTAAACTCAAAACTCTTCAACATCAGCCAAATGTGTTAACTATTTGCAGTACCCAGGGACTCCAGGAATATCAAATAAACAATAAATACAACTAGTATCTTAACAGGTTCTCTGTAGAATTTCTCCTCCTCATTTTTTCTGAAACCCAATTCTCACCCTAATTGCCAATAAGGCTGGTGTCAAGAAATGTGACTTATACCAGGAAACAAGTGGGCCTTCTAATCTGAGTTCCAATCAGTCAAAGGATATGCTGGTTCTTGGGCCGATTTTTCTTAAGTTGGGGTAAGACCCTGTGGAGGGTTGAATATGTGCTCTCTTTGGCCTCCAGTTCTTCTTTTTTTTTCCCCCATTCACATAAAATGCTGTTGTTAAATCCCATCAAGTGGAGTTATGCACTCACCAATGTTATCTGCTCCCCATCCCCCCATCCCCAGCCATCCCCATCTGTCTTTTCATACCCTTAGAGAAGCATTCATGTTATTGTTACTGCCGAGTTATTGATCTGGACTTTCATGTTCAGAACAAGCTTAAATATGCAAATTACCATAGGCAAGTCTAACATGACTAAGTAATAAGGTAAAGTCTTAAAAGTAAAGGGAGGAAATGTTAAATAACAAGTGCATAATTACCTGGTTATCAATGCAATACTACACCATGGATTTATCATACTTTCCATGTGGTCCATCTGAGAGGATCTGTCCAATTACCTTGTAGGTTAGTTTTTGAATCTCTATTGCATCCATGACCATTCACATAGACTTGGTCGCACATTTTTGAACTTCTGATACTTCTTCCCATCAACACCTCATGATCACACAGGCTGCTGTGCTTCTTTCATGTGGGCTTTATTGCTTCCCTCCTAGATGGTCACTTGTTTAATTACAAGCCTTAAGACTCAGACATTATATCTTTTTTTGTTTGTTTGTTTGTTTGTTTGTTTTGGTGGGAGTATCACTACTCTCCAGTGGTGGGAGTAGGAGGCCCAGCCCCACTGCTAGAATTGAACCTCCGTCCCAGTGGGCCGCAGTCCCGCGCACAACCACTACGCCACCGGGGCTCAGCCCCAGACATTATATCTTTTGATAGCCAGGTACCACCAGCTTTCTTCACCACATTTGCTTATGTACCCACTTTTCTTCAGCAACCATGTCAATAAGAGTATCATTCAACGTTACATTATTAGAACAAAATATTCTTGTACTGAGGCAGGATTTAAGTAGAACCCCAAAAGCCATCAATTTACTCGCTACATATGTATGTATGTATAGTTTTTTTCCTCTCCTACCCCACAGTTATGTTTACCCATCATTCACATTTCAGTAATTCCTCTGATATAATTTATTTGTTCAAATACATCAAGAAAAGCTACCTACATCTCACCATCAATTTAAAACATTTACTATTCTCTTATATCCACCATTATAGGCTCCCTGTCTGCCCCCCACCCCATTTCCCCAGGAACCATCAGTCCAGTCACTATCTCTATAAGGTTCCTTATCCTGTATTATGTGTATAGATAAACATAAAAAGACACAAAAAAATAGTAACAAGTCCAAACAAGAATAATGACATTGAGCAGATAAATATCTCTATGTTTAAAGAAAGAAAAGACCATGTTAAAAACCATCACTCTAGTGCACATTTCTGGGGTTCCTACTTATGTCTGAATATAGTCAATTATTTAATTGATATCTGATGGCAAATTAAGCTTTCATTTTAGTGATGAACTTAACCAGGGTGATCTGAAGATTTCAGACCATTAATTACTTTTCCTAAAATGTCATTTCTCCCTCTATACAAATCCTGCTCCTCATACTTAAAGGGAACAAAACTACAGGTCAAAATATAATTACCAGGGACCAAAGGCACCCCTCCAACCCAGAAAAGAATAGTCAAGCATCACCAGTCCAGTAGGGCCCAGCTGTCCCCAGCACCCAGCATGGAAAGCCCTAAGCATCCCCATGATGCAATAAATAAGGGCCTGACTACACCCCAAGACCGGTGGGAAGAACTTGGGTGTCCCAGTAAAGTGGACCTGGCTACCATCAAGGCCCTGCAAAGACAGCCTTGCCAACCTTCCTCCAGGGAGGAAGGTCTCTGGCATCTCCATCCACATGGCAATGAAAAAAGGTCCTGGATTTTCTGTCCCCTAGATGCTTAAAGGAAGAGCCCAACAATGCCTGACCCCCGTCAAGGAAGACTCCACCTCTCCCCAGAAAGAAAGTTTCCGTGATGTCTGAGACCCAGCAAGGGAGGGCCTTGTGCCAAGACTGGACAAGGAAGGTCTCAGGTGGACCAACCTTCTGACAAAGAAGACAGACCCTAGGTGTCTATGCCTCCTCATGAAAGAAGGGCCAAGCAATGCTAGGAAGGAAGAATCTGGGCATCATCACATCCCAGAAAGAAGGGTTCTGACCATCCTTGAAATAGAGCAAGGAAGACTTCAGCCATCCCTGTGTCTCAGAAAAGAAGGCCCTGGGCATCACGACTACCTGGCAATGGAGAAAAGCTCCAGGTGTCTACATCCCCCTGGTTATACCAAGGAAGGCTATATACTGTGTGTGTGTGTGTGTGTGTGTGTGTGTGTGCACGTGTAGCCATAATATATAAATGAAAAGTAGGGCTGAGCCCCGGTGGCGTAGAGGTTGTGCGCGGGACTGCAGCCCACTGGGACGGAGGTTCAATTCCAGCAGTGGGGCTGGGACTCCTACTACCACCACCGGAGAGCAGTGATGTCCCAAAAAAAGTAATAATAATAAAAAAGTAAATGAAGAGTAGCCATAAATCACTAAGCAAGATCCAGGCTCATAAGTTACTCTGAAGAAAAGGCCCAGGAATTATCAGAAACATAATTTAAGAGAATGGTGTTTAAAAAACAACAACACAGATGAAAGAATTATAAAACTAGAAACTTGACAGCAAATAGACTTCCATAAGATAAATAATAAGATAAAAAGAAATCAAAATCATGAAAAAAGAACAAAGTAATTATGGTAGCTATATAATCTGGTGTCAATTTGAGGATTCAGAAAGAGGGGGTGGAGTTTATGCTGTCAATCAGGTCACAGCTTGATGACCTCATTTGGAGGTGCTGTGGAGATAGTTAACTCACTGGACGTGGGACACAGTCTCACCCCCTGAGACACAATGCATCTGACAGACAAACGGAACTACGGTCGAGCCCTGAACTGGAGAAGTTATGTGAAAACCCCTGCCAGCATTGAGATGCTTACAACATCACTGGATCCACAAGACTTCCCACCCACTGGCCTGTGATCTTCCCACACTCAGCATCACTGCATGTGTTTGGTGAGTAGGAAGAGGGCTTAATAGATTGATTTCAGACATACGGGCTAATGTCAAACTTATGGACTTGATCTGGACTGAGCTGGGACGTTTTCTTATGGTACAATTACTCTTTCTATAACGTTCTTTCTTAAACACACATAAGTGTTTATGAATTTCCTTCTCTAGTCTACCTCGGTTAATGCTCAAGGGAAAAGCAAATTGATTTAGTGAGCTGGAAGACAATTCTTTCTAATTCAATCAGCAAGAAAAACTAGCAAGCAAAAACAGTAAAGGTGCTCTGGTGGCTCAATAGTTATGCATTGGACTGCTAACAGAAAAAAAATAAAGGAATATGCAGAAAGCCTACAAGGGATGTGGGACACCATGAGGAACAACCTACATCTCGATGGGATCCTGAATCAAGGTGAAAAACTCTATAGAGAAAACAATACAAGAAACCATGGAAGAGAATTTTCTCAACACCACAAAGGAGAAGAAAGCAACTTTTCAAGAAGCTGAGAGAAATGCAACAGAATATATGCAAAAAGATACACATCATGATATATCATAGTTATGTTCTCCAATCTCAAGGAAAAGAAGAGACTGGAGAGAAAGCTAGGAAAAAATGAATACAGAAAAGGGAACACAGTAAGAATATGCTTGGAGTTCTCGGCAGAAACCAGGTGGGCAAGATACAATGTGACTTCTTCAAAATCCTGAAAGGAAAAAAGTGGCAATCAAGAATCTTATATCCAGCAAAGCATTCTCAAATATGGAGAAATAAGGTTATTTCCAGATCATGAAACATAACAAGATTTGAAAAAAAATAAAACATTAATACCAACAGACAATAAACAACCACAACAGATAAATCAGAAAGCAACATACACCACACCACCTAGAAATGAAATACAATAACAGCAGTACTCAAACCAGGACAGAAACAGGGGAAGAACAAATCAACCAATAAATAACAAGGCCAAAAAAAACATAAAATGACAGCAACAAACTGTACATCCCAATAATGACAATGGATAGCAATCGATTAAATGCACCAGTCGAGACAGATTGGCTGACTGAATTAGAAAACAAGACTCAGCTATCTAAATGATGCCTTCAGGTGATACACTTTAAATACAAAGATAAAAATAGATTAAAAATCAAAGCATGCAGAAAAATTTAGCAAACTGATCACAGCCAAAAAAAAGCTGGTGTGGTAATCTCAATCCCTAATAAAATCGACTTCAAGGCAAAAAAATCATCAGAGATTTTAAAAAGAACAATGCCTATTAATAAGAGGAAGAACAAAATGAAAAAGCAAAACACAAACCCAAGACATAACCATATTAAATATATATATGTTCAAAATTAATGATGTACAAAATATATTACTCAAATTCTCACAGAGATAAAGAACAAAACTAAACTGCTAGGCAATAATAGCAGGAGACTACAATAAATTTCTATCAAGGAAAAACATAAACAGGAAAGAAACACAACAAACAGAAGAAATAAACAATACAATCAACCAACTCGATTTCCTAGACATATACAGAACACTCCACCAAAAAAATAACACAGCCTACATTCTTCTCCAGCACACAAAGAAAAATATCTAGAAATGGCCATATTAAGCCACTAAAGAAAGCTTGGTAAATTTTAAAACAGTGAGATTCTACAATTCATTTATTTCCTCAAACTGCAATGCTATAACACTAGAAATGAACAATAGAAAGAGCAAGGGAATCAAATTTTTTTGTGAATGCTAAAAATGACTAAGTAATAAAATCAATGAATGGATGAAGCTTAAAAATATATGTGAAGCAAATGCGAGTAAGAACACCAACATCAAAATCTTTGAGACACAGCAAAAGTAGTTATCTAAACACCATTTATAGGAATCAAGACACATAAGAAAAAAGAAAGGGGAAAAAAATCTAAAATCAATGGTTTAACACAGCATCTTCAACAGCAAGAACAAAAGCAGCAAAATAAGTTTTCAATCAACAAGACAAGATTTTTTTTTGAAAGGGTTAACAAAATTGAC
The DNA here is from genome assembly GCA_004026705.1 of Nesogale talazaci. Classification (NCBI taxonomy): domain Eukaryota; kingdom Metazoa; phylum Chordata; class Mammalia; order Afrosoricida; family Tenrecidae; genus Nesogale; species Nesogale talazaci. The sequence goes on along the minus strand of PVJH01011223.1, from coordinate 54,121 downwards.
AGACCACTGGAAAACTTAATGAAAGAGAAAATATAAACATCTACAATTAAAAATAGCAAAGGTGGCTTTATAACCAGTCCAAATGAAATAAAAAGTTTAATGACACACTAAAATGAAAATTTGTACTCCAAGAAGTTTGAACACCTAAAGAAATGAACAAATTTCTAGAAACACATCTTCTATCCAAATTAATGCAAACTGATATAGAAAAGTTCAAGAGGGATAACAAAGAAGAAATAAAGAAGGTCATTTTAAAACTTTTTACCAAGATAATTCCACAACTAGATTGCCTCACTGCGGAATTCTACCAAGTATAAAAAAAGATAACCAATTCCATAGACTATTTCAGAATATAGAAAAACACAAAAAGTCACTTTTGAAGGGAGCATAACTCTGATACCCACACTAGACAAATAAATGACAATGATAGAAAACTATTGACCAATATCCTTCATAAATATAGGTGCAAAAATTCTGAACAAAATCTTGGCCAACAGAATTCAAAAATGTCAGCATAATACTATACCCTGATCAAGTAGGATTCATGCCAGGTACATTGTTATCACAAGAGAAAAACTAAAGTAACCTACTATATAAAAAAAACAAACAAACCACAGTTTAAAAGCTGAACTATGTGACTATATCAATCAACACAAAAAAGAGGTTTGACAGTACCCAACACCTGTTCCTGATAAAAAAAATTCAACAAAATGGGAACAGAAGGGACTTTTATCAACACAGTAAAAGCCATCTATGAAAAAAAAAACAACCAATGGCCAACTTCTCACATAAAAATGAAAAAATGAAAGAAGCATTTCCTTTGTGAATAGGAAGCAGAAAAGGATGCTCCCTATCACCACTCTTACTCAGCATTGTGTGAGAAGGCTGCTGTATAATTTTCATATACTTGATATTATCATATACTTGATATTATTATATTATCATATACTTGATATTTTGCTAATAGCAAAGTTTTTGACTGAGCTTCACTGAAACTTTTGTCTTCAGTTCATTTATAGCCTATATAAGTGAACATCCCATGTATATCAGTCTAAAAGTCTTTCCTAAATATATGCATTTTTTCCTTTCTTTCAGGGAATTTTAAGTTCTCTACCATAGAGTAAATTAATGATACTATTATTAGAATTGGTAAATATCTCATAAATATCTTATATAATGTCTCAAAAGCTGATTATGGTACTATTAAAGTGGACAAGGGATATATATATAAACTTTAGACAACACAAGTGAATTTTGAGTTCACATTTAATCACAAATGCTAACCAAAGGACACACAGTTATTACTACATAGCTCTGCTTAATACTTGTCTTCATAAAATGATCACTAGAGATACAGGTGATATAGCAAAGTGTGAAGAAATCAAATGACTCCAGCTAACAGAAAAAAATAGCTTATGGGAAGGACAGTCAAGATGGCGTCCAGGTAGAATCACCCACCCAGTGCTGCTACTGTTAGATCAGAAAATTAAGAGGTAAAGAGGCAAATATTGGGAGACAGGGTGCTAAAAATAGATTTGGTGAACTAGGGTCCGGCTCAGAACTTCCCCAGCAATTTTCACCCATGGAGCAATTCAAGAAATGACCAAAGCTCTAAATGCACTGTGTCTGTCCATGGGCTCCACTAATCTCTCACTAGGTCCAGCGGTATGGTGTGTGGCATCCCTTCCTACACCCAAGACTCAAGATCTGCAGAGTGCAGTAATTTCCCCTGTCTACAGGTAAACCCGGGCTTGCAGAGAGCCTCTGAGAACTAGCCACAAGACCTCACACTGGAGTTTCCCTCTCTGCTATCCTGCATTATTCGGGTTTAAATTCTCCCTCCTTAGACAGGAACAGAGTCAGGAACAGAGTAACTACATCTGTCAGCCCCTTTCACCCTCTCCCCAACTCCATGCCTGCCAATGTGGGTAACAATAGTAAAAAAGACAATAATTTGAAGTAACTGAAGACACCTAGGGATATTTTCCGGTGAGAGAATGTTTACTCCCTGAGGCACAAGATGTGCAGGAGAGAGTTGAGAGTGACACAGACATGCAGCCAGGAGAGAATTCAGACTATCATTATAATACCCAGAGCACACCTTAAGATATGAGCAACAAAACAGGAAAATCCAGGAACTAAAAGCTACAGCCCAAGTGAAAAACTGACTCTAAAGAGTTTTGAGCTGCACAGAGTCTTCAAGTATAAATTTTGGCCAGACAGTCCAGATCAGGCCCAGTCCCATGCTGCTGGAAAACCCCAAACTGGCCCAGTAGCACGCCTGTAGTTGCTGGCATCAGCTACTCTGTGAAATCTTCCACAACCACCAGCCACTGAGTTTACACGGCACCTCACCAACAGGGCAGTCACACCACTATTGTGGGCCTGTGGGAGAACCTGAAACCACTCTTACCAGTGAAACATAGAAAGGGCTCAGGGTCCCATGGTCTTCCGGGAACATGGCATCCATTTCTTTCAAAGTGACATGCAGACAGCATCATACCTTGACACCCTCCACAAGAGAAAAAGAAACTGCAGCAATGGCAGAAGTCTTGAATCTAACGACATTGATAGAACAAATATGTCTGAAACAAAAAGAAATCTTCAGAATGCTGTTTGGAATAATACTGGATAAGAAGGAAGCAACACAGAATGAGGACACCATGATAGAGGAGATGAAGTCCACGACAGAAGGGATGAAGTCCACTCGCAAAAGGGAATTACAAGAACTAATGAATGAGTTAACATAAGTAAAACACAAAATAATGGATCTCACCAACAGATGAGAAGAAGCAGAGAGTCATAGCAGCAATCACCAGGCATTCAGGCAGACTTCAATACATATAGCAAAGACAGTCAAACAAGATAATCAAAGAGGTGGAAGAAAACCTGAGCAATGACAGATGCATGAAGAAGAACAATATTCAAATAATTGGTCTTCCAGAACAAGACACAATGAAGAAGTCAATAGCTAAATTAGTGAGGAAATTCCTTGAAACAAATGCCCCACATTAATGAAGGAAAATCAGACAATCATACAAGAATCAGAGGAGACACTAATTAGACTAAACCCCAAGAAAAATTCACCAAGTCACATAAGAGCTAAATTACTCAACTTCAAGAAAAAAATTTAAGACTATCAGGAGATAAAAGATGGTCACATACAATTGTGCTTGGATAAAAATATGTTCAGACCTATCATTAAATACAATGAAAAGGAAAAAGTGGAGTAACATTTTCCAAAAACTGAAAGAAAAACCAGCAACCAAAGAATCCTCTATGCTGCCAAACTATTAAGATAGACAGTGATGCATAAGTGTATTCCCAGACAAATAAAAACTCAATGATTAAACCATAAGACACCCAACCCTGGGAAAAATCCTTGACAGACCCCTATAGTAAGAAACCCAACATCCACCAAGCACAAGCAGGAAATGGCCAAACGCAAGCCCAAGCAGAAATCAATAACCCCAAAACAAGTTCCAAGATAACAATGCCTTGGGGGGAAAGAAAGCAAGAATGAAGCTCCCCAAATAAGCACAGCAAACGGACATGAAGAGAGACAGGAAAGCACCCATCTCAAACACTGCAAGATGACAGCAATTAATTCACACATGGCAGTAAAAGACTCTGAATGTCAACAGCCTGAACTCACAAAAAGAAAAAGGTTAGCAGACGAACTCAAAACACATAACTCATCAAACGGTTGCCTGCAAGAGACACATCTTAAGCTCACGGACAAATATAGATTGAGAATAAAAGGCTGGCAGAAAATTTACAAGTCAAATGGCAGTTCAAAAAAAAGAACGGATGGCAATCTGAATCTCCTAAAAAACTGACCTCAAGGTGCAGACCATAACAAGAGATGAGGATGGACACTATATAATTCTGAAAGAATCAATAAACCAGGAACCAGTAAATACGATAAATATGTACAGGACTAATAAGAGACATCCAATATTTTTCAAACTACCCAAAAGATGAAAAAAGAATCACAGACTCAACAATCATAGTAGGTGTCTTTAATATACCAGTAGCAGAGAAATATAGATCACTGGGAAAGAAGTTCAGCAAGGAGACTACAGAGCTGAACTACAATTAAGTGACTGGACCTAAAAGACATTTAAAGAGTTTTCCAGCCTAATGCAAAAATATTAACATTCTTTTCAAGTGCACATGTCTCATTTTCAAAAATAGACTACATGGTTACGCACAAGTCAAACTTGAGTAATTCAAATACAGAGAGATCACACAGACATCTCTCCCAAAACACCGTGCATAACTTGGAGATCAGCAAAAGGATAATCAGGAAAACAAGGGCAAATAAATGGAGGATGAATAGTGATCTTCTGAGACAAGAATGGACAATGGCCCAGATTAGCAAGGAAATTAGGAAACTTCTAGAAATATTGAGAATGAGAAAAAAGCATACCTAAACTTATGGTATACAGAAAAAGCAGATATCAGAGGAAGTTTGATAGCAATTAATGCATATATAAAAAAGGAAGAGGCTGAGCCCCAGTGGCATAAGTGGTTGAGTGCAGGACTGCGGCCCACGGGCTTGGCGGTTCAAATCTAGCAGCGGCTCTCAGGAGCAGCGCTGGGTAGCTCCCATGACCACCCAGAGGGAAGTGATGACCCCCCCAAAAAAAAGGAAAAAGGAAGAGAACCTTATGACTGATATGCTATCACAAAAGCTCCAGCACTGGAACAATGTCGACAGAACAACCCCTCCAATAGCAAGGGTAAAAGAAATAACAAAAATCAGAAAAGAATTAAATGAGGGGGAAGACAAGAGGACAGTGCAAAAAAAAAAAAAATCAATGCAGCAAAAAAGTGGGTTTTTGAAGAATCAACACAATCAACAGACCACTGGCAAATCTAATCAGGCAAACGAAGGGCAAGCATCAAAAGCAGTGATGAGGGAAGGAACTAGGGAAATCACTGTGGTGGTCCTGCATTCGTGATATCAATTTCATGATTGGGATATAGGGATGGAGTCTAGCCTGTTAATCTGGAGGTACACAATGAGTAGCCAATGAGACCTCTGTGTGGGCAAGGCTTTCTCCTGAGAATTCTGGGAAGTTTCGCAGTATTTCCCAATTGGAGAAGAGATACTTGACTCTCAGTCTCTGGGAGTCAGTCTCCAAGACAATGAATGACTGACAAGACAAGATGGCAGTGTCCGAGGAATTGGAGGAGCTGAAGTAGGAGCCACACAGCCCTACCCTGATGGAACCAGACCTGTGAAGTTGGAGAAGCCACATGGAGGCACCTGCCAGCGCTCAGTTGCTTCTACCACCACTGGATGCTGTTGATGGAGCCTGAGCGCTGGAAGCAAGGAGCCAGGGGAGATCTCTGCCAGCACCTGGATTCTTCAACTGCACGTGCTTCATGAGTCAGGAGGAGACTTTATAGACTGGTATCATACATATGGGCTAATGTTGGATTTATGACCTTGGACTGAAGTGGGTGGGGATGATTTCTCAATGTTCCATTCCTCTTGTATATAAACCTTTCCCTTATATCAGCATGTCTATGAATTTGTTTCTCTAGTCTACCCAGACTGATACAATCGCAAAGAACCCTAACAAGATTAAAAGGATAATCACAAAGTACTGTGAAAGTGTGTATTCTAATGAATTCAATAATATAGAATACATGGACAAATACTTGGAAAAACAATTCTTCTCTAGATTACCACGATAGCAATCAAAAACGTCAACAGACCTGTAGTAAATGAAGAAATAGATCCAGTTATCAATAAATATCAACAATAAAGCTCCGTAGCAGTCAACTTCACAGGAGAATTCTACCAAGCATTGATGGGAGCACTGACACAAATCCCCCACAAGTTATTCCAGATAATAGAAAAAGATGGCAAACTCCTAAACTTATTCTATGATGCCAATATAATTTTGATATTCAAACAGGGAAAAAATCCCACAGGAATAGAAAAATATGGACCAATATCTCTAATGAGCATAGATGCAAAAGTCCTTAACAGAATATTGACCAATAGAATATAGAAGTATATAAAACATAATCAATCATGATCAGGTAGGATTCATTTCAGGGATGCACAGTTGGTTTAACATCTGAAAGTCAACTGATGTTATTTGCTACATTAATAAATTAAGGGACGCAAACCACATGATTATATCGATAGATGCAGAAAAGCATTTGACAACATACAACACCCAGTCCTAATTAAAATACTTACAAAGGTAAGAAATACAAGGAAAAATGATTATGTTACTACAAGTCAATACCCAACATTCATAGTCAACAGAGAAAAGACAAAAACAATCTCATTGAAAAGGGAACCGTTCAAGGATGCTTTTTGACCCCACTTCTATTCAACATCATGCTGGAGGTCCTAGGTACGATACAAGACAGCAGAAGGACATTAAATGTATCCATCTGGGATCATAAGAGGTAAAACTATTGTTATTTGCATACAACATGATTCTATACATTGAAAACCCCCAAAAATCTACAACATGAGTACTGTAAGCTATAGAGGAATACAGAGGAGTGGCAGAATACAAGATCAACACACAGATATCTATTGGTTTGCTACATACTTTGGACAAGACCACGCAAGAGGAGATCAAGAAGGCAGTAGCCTGCACAATAGCCAAGAACAAACTGAAACATCTAGAGATATATCTAACAGCGACAACAGCAACAACAACAACAAACCAAAAGCCATACACAAGGAAAAGTATAGAGCCTGTGGCAGGTACATAATCTACTGTCATATTTAGGAAGAGGTGGAGTCTAGCCTGTCAATAAGGCCATGGTCAATGAGGCCTTTGTGGGGGCATGGTCTTCTGACGATTCTGAGAACTCCTGTCTTCCTCCCTGGAGGTGGGACACATATTCTCTGTGCTTTGTCTTCCTGTTGACAAGTTACATGGAGCTATGCTGATGGGATTCTGAGCTCTGGAGCTGAAGGAGCCATATGGAGACCCACACCAATGTTAAGATGATTCCACTGCCTCTGGATGCACAAAATTTTCAACACATTGGCCTGTGATATCCTTGCATTTGGCACCACTGTATGTGTCTGAAGAGGAGTTTGTAGACTGATATTGGACATGTGTGCTAATATTGGATTTATGGACTTGAGTTGAACTGTCTGGGACGTTTTCTTAATATGCAATTACTCTTTGATATAAAGCTCTTTGATATAAAACACATATGAGTTGGTGTCAATTTCATGAATGGGAATGTAGGGGTGAAGTGTAGCCTGCCAATCTGGAGATAGTCAGTGAGACCTCTCTGTGGGCATAGCTTTCTTTGAGAATTTTGAGAAATCTTACCATATTTCCCCTGTGGAGGTGAGAGACTTACAACTCAGTTCCTTGGAAATGCTCTACTGACAAGACAAGATGGCAGCATGCTGATAGACCCTGAGTCCTGGGAACTGGAGGAGCCCGAGGAGAAGCCGCATGGGCTTACTCTGATTGAACCAGACCTCTGAAGCCAGAAAAGCCACATAGAGACTCCTGCCAGCACTGAGATACTTCTATCACCACGGAGACACAAGATCTGAACCAAAGTTTCACTAGTAAAGAAAACTGAATGGCCAATAAACATATGAGAAAATGCTCCCAATCTTTAGCCATCAGAGAAATGCAAATTAAAACAACTAGGAGATACCACCTAATACCCTTGAGCAGCAGTTCTCAAACTGTAGGTCATGACCCCTTTGGGGGTCAAACCACCCTTTCACAGGGACCGCTCGATTCATAACTGTAACAAAATTACAGTTATGAATTAACAAAAATAATTTTATGCTTGGGGGGGGCACCACAACATCAGGAACAGTATTAAAGGGTGGTGGCATTAGGAATGTTGAGCACCACTGCTCTTGAGGATATCCCAAATCAGAAAATCAGAAAGAAACAAATTTTGGAGGGGTATATGGTGAGATAGTAAATCTCCTTCACTCCCCGTGGTCATGTAGATATGTACAGCCACTGTGGAAAGCCATCTGGCAATATTTGAAACAAATTGAAATTGAGTTACCTTACGACCCAGCAATTTCTCTACTGGGCATATACACAGAAGAGGTAAGAAATAGACCATGATCAGTAGTCTGCACTCCAATGTTTATTGTAGTATAATTCACAATCTCTAAGAATTGAAAACAACCTAAATTCCCATCAATAGATGAGTGGTTAGGAAATTGTGGCACATATAAACAATGGAGTACTATGCATCACTATGCATCACATAAATTATATGCCAATAAATGGTGATCAAATGAAGCACAGCATTTCGTGAGAAAAACTAGAAAAAAGTATGTTAAGCAAAGTTAGCCAATCACAAAAAAATCAAGTACAACTTGAGTCCACTGAGGTAAGTATAATCAGCACAGTAGGTATAGAAGAAAAGCCCTTGATCTCTTATTTTATCACTTAAAGTACAGGCAAACAGGCGGGGGACAGACAAAACCCAAGAATGTACATGCCATTCCAACATAAAGGAAGGGAAAGGAGGTGGGAGGTGGGGGACAGGAAAGGAACAGAAGAAAAAGGAGGGAGGTGATTGTATTGGGGTGCAAGGCACTAATCCAGCCAGAGTAGAGGGTAATGTTTATGTATCCACAGAAATGGGAGTATAAGTGCAGACACCACCAAGGTACGCCAAATCTTGAGGGCAATGTAGCCACATGGAGAAACTCATGAACAGAGAGGTCTACAGGGCTAGGCCCAAGCAGAGCCATAATGACCCCACCCCCTAGAAGTATGCACTACAGAGGACAACACTAAACCCACAGGTTGGAGAGAAGAGCCGCTTGCCATGCCCACACAGAAGCAAACCAAGGAGAACAATGAGAGAGCGAGGGACTACCCCATACTGACACATCAAGCCCAGAGGATGACAAACCTGCACAGAGCTGGTAAGGCACAGAGAGGTCTAAAGAACCCAAAACAAGGTCCGGTGGGAATACAGTCATAAAGGTCAGAGGACAGACCTGGAATTATGGATGCTCTTTCAGAACTTTGTTTATTTTCAGGGGTTTTATTGCAAGGGTTTTTTCCCCCCTTTGTATTCAATCCTTTGTTTTCTTTTTGTTTTGTCTCCACTGTTCTTTTGCCCACCTATGTAAGACAGGCAATGGAAATAATCTCGAGGAGAAAGCAACGGGACCAACAGTTCCAGAGGGACTGGCAGGGAGGAGCAGGCAGGGAAAAGGGCGGTGAACAAACAAGAGCATAGACAGAGGAACAACTAGGGAATTAAAAGCAACAAGGAGAAGGAAGTAGATAAACTGGGGCTGTTGGAGCAACAGTTATCTAGCTGGGAGGATTTACTATGAGGCAGAAGAAGAGCAAGCAGGATGGTAGGGCAGGAGGAAGGTAAAAAAGAAATAGAAAGATCTAGAAAGCAAAGCGATGGAAAGAGGTATAAGCATAAGTATGTACCTATATAAATATATTAATTCCTAAAAATAGAGCTATGGATCTATATATATATTTATATGGCAATAGAATGAGGGAAGTGGATGGACCTTAGGCCACTGCTCAAGCCCTCCCTCAGCATAAAAATACATCCAGCATTCAGTGATGCTCACACTCCTGACATAATCATTGAAGGCAAAATGGATGCATATGCAAATGTGGTAAAGAAAGCTAGTGATGCCTGGCTATCAAAAGATAAAGCATCTGGGGTCTTGAAGACTTGTAATAAACAAAGAACTGATGAAAAATGAGAAACTGATGCCAAGGGCTTAAACAGAAACTAAATGTTTAGAAAATGCTGATGACAACATATTGATGTATGGATAGTTGTTAGAGCTGTAAGAGTCCCCAATAAATGATTTTTAATAGTATGAGGGGTCTTAAGAGTACATATTAAAACAAGCAGACATTTCAGCTAGGTGTCAGCAAATCCATATGGAAGCACACCTCCATGTGTGGTCAAATAATTCTCAATATAATTCATATTCAGAAAGTAAAATTATATTAGAAATTCAATTATGAGCACCTCATTTTCATAAGCTGTAGACAACAGTGGAAATAAAATCCAGTTGCAGAGTTGCCACATGGATTAAGCCTCTAGTGATCTCCTTTGGCTCGCTGACTAAAGACATGAAAAGTCTTGTCCCCAGACAGAGAGCATTAGGAAGTGAATTACTGCAGATATCATTGCCATATCAAGTACTTTTGACTCATTGCACCCCTCTAGCACCGGCAGAGGTGGCCCTGAGAGCTTCTGAGACCATCCCTCTGGACGAGAATAACGAGCATCATCTTTCTCCCCTCAGAGGTGTCTCCTGGTTTTGGACTGCTGAACTTGCAGTTAGCAGCCCAAAGTGTAACCACAGCTCACCAGGACTTAAAATTTAACATATTTTCATTTGTTTCCCCTTTCTCCCCATTTTAATTTGGTCTAGTAGCTATTCTGCTTTCACTTGGATTGAGGTTTTTCTTTGCTTTCTTTTGTTATCATTGTTTATCTGCTTGCTATTAAATGACTTCCTTTATAGGAAATCCAGGATAGGCAAATGTATATAGACAGCAACTGGATTAGTAGTTCCTTAGAGTTATGGTAGATGAGGGTGGTGCATAATGGGGAGCTAATAATAATAATGGGTATGCATGAAAAAAAGTTCTAAAATTGATTGCAGTGATGGTTATATAACTCTCTTAATATAGTGAAATTATTATATCATATGGTACATAAATTATATGCCAATAAAACTGGTAACAAGTAATTGAAGGTAACTGAAGGTTGTGCACGGGACTGCAGCCCACTGGGATGGAGGTTCAATTCCAGCTCACAGGAGCAAAGGCTGGGCCTCCTACTCCCATAACAGAATGGGAATCCTAATGCTATGAATAAGAAGTGGTTGCTTTAATTCAAACAACAATGGCTGCACTGGCCCAAAGTTAGAATGTATTATTAGTGGGAAAATTACAAGGTTCAAATTGACATTCATCTAATTTCATATAGCAAAATATATGACAGAGTCAAAATAAATAAATAATATATAAATAAAAAATAAATAAATAATAATTGTCTCATTCATTATTTTCAACAAGATGCTTACAAAGCTAGTCTCAAAGACAGGCAAATCACTTCAACTCTACCAAAATCCAGAGACAGTATTCTATCCTATTAACTTAAAATATAAAGTTGTACTTTTAAATAAAACTGTGATAACATAATAAATGTTGATGCAAATCTCTAAAATGCCATTTCCTACACCACGCTCCCTCTACTCCTCACCTTCTGTGAAGAATGGCAGGCAGTGCTCCTAACAATTCTCTCACTCAGAACCTCATCACACTTTGTAACTTCCCAAGTTTATCTAGAATATGCACACAACTCCTACTGCACTGATAACATGCTTGCACAAAGCCAAATTCAATTCACTGGTTAAAAATCAAATAACCACTGAGGTTCTTATAATCAGAGCTATAGGAAAACCTTCTTTCTGGAATATTTTCACTATTATAGTTAATCAGGCTATAATCACTACATTTAAATAATTGTTTAATTTAAAACTTATTCTAATAAAAAACGCCTCATCAAAATTCTATCACTGTCATTTTATCATACTAAAAATGCTCATTTTATCATACTCAAGAAAGCTATCATAAGGATAGACAAAAACATTTTCCTATTTCTGCTGCTGAATTTTTCCAACTAAAATTCATGACTATAAAACAGATCCCGCAGGCTGAGACCCAGTGGCGTAGTGGTTGTGCACAAGACTGCAGATCACTGGGATGGAGGTTCAATTCCAGCTCACAGGAGCAAAGGCTGGGCCTCCTACTCCCATAACAGAACGGGAATCCTAATGCTATGAATAAGAAGTGGTTGCTTTAATTCAAACAACAATGGCTGCACTGGCCCAAAGTTAGAATGTATTATTAGTGGGGAAATTACAAGGTTCAAATTGACATTCATCTAATTTCATATAGCAATATGATGACACCCCTATTTCCCTAAAACAAGGCAAAGACCCCAAAGTGCATTCCTGCAATGTCTCACGATTCAGTGAAAACATAATCATTTACAGCAGCTCTTTGACAGCTGCCACATATTCTTTTGTGTAACTTTTAAAAGGTGAAGATCATACTTTTCTAAGCTCTTTTCAATGACCTTCATATAGTGACTTCCTCCCAAAGCGTGTGTAATAAGAGGGGAGAAAGAAACTTGACAGGAGGACTGACAAACCCTACCCCAGTCACGTGATCCAAGTAAACATCCACTGTGATTGTCCTATTGATGGCATGTGATGGAAAAGGGACTCATGAAGACCTCCTAGCACCCTCCAAGCCACGTCTAATCAGGAAATTACACAAGACACACTTCCAGCACGGTGTACCTCACTGGCTAATAGGTCTGAAATCATCAAAATTATCCAAACCAGGAAAGTCTGGCATCCAGGTCACGCCAAGGAAACAAGACAACTAAATGTAGTCTGTGGATGAGATCTTGACACAGAAAAAAACTAGGTTAAAAACTAAACACATCAGAATGAGCCCTGGCGGAACGGTGAGTATGCTCTGAGCTGTGATCTGCAAGGTCAACAATCCAAAAGCACCAGCAGCTCCAAGAGAGAAAGACAGGCTTTTCCACGCTCATAAAGAGCCAGTCTTGGAAACCCTCTGGGGAAGTTCTGCCCACTCCTCTAGGGTTTCTGTGCGTCGGCATCGAGCAATGGCAGTGTTTGGGGCTTTAATTGTTTGATTTCATTTGGATCTCCATACTTCAAGCAGAATGAACTACAGGTTTTGTTTTTTAAGCTCTGTATCTTAGCAAATTCTTTGAAGACATTAGTACCTCCTGTTAATGGCCTCCCTCATCTAGGTGATGTACACTTGTCTTTTTCTTGTTTAAGACTTAAGAAATATTCTCTTAAATTATATTTGCCCATTGGAGTCTCTTTATGTCTTCAAATGTTCAGAATTTAAGCTCTAACACAGCACTCGGCTACTAACAGAAGTCCACCCTGAGGTGTCTTTCTAAAAGAATCCGCCAATCCACTTCTGAAAGATCACACCCTATGAGACACAGTTCTACCCTTGACACACATGGGACTGCCGTGAGTTGGAATGTACTGTTTTGTTTGGTTTTTGCCTAAACCCGGGTTCTTCCATATTGCAGTCATTATATTCATTCAGGATCTGTCTGATTAATCCAGATACCGGCCAAAAAACACTGGCTTTTAGAAGCCTAGATCTTCCTCAGCAATGGGTCTACGATTCTGTCCTTTATTTTGGCTTGCTTCATTCCCAAGTCATTTCATCCTTCAGGTACTTTTCTCTGACACTGTGAAGCAGTGAGTAGAGGGGCTGCTTCTGGAAGTTTGAACCCTACTTCAAACTACAGTGACCATCTGTAGTGTGGTGTCTTGTCGTGCAAAGAAATGCAAACTCCTGTTTCTGGCCCTGGGTCTACCGTCTTTTAGGGTCCTAGAAAAACCATCTCAAGCAACAATCGTCACAGCAACAAAGATAAGACACACGTACACACTCACACTGCAACAAATTGCTACACAAAATTTGATTTTAGCATAGAGTAGCTGAACTTCAAAAGCAACTTCCTCATGAGACGGAAAAGACTCCATCTAGAGCAGTGGTTCTCAACTTTCCTAATGCCATGGCCTTTTAATACAGTTCCTCGTGTTGTGATGACTCCCAACCATAAAATGATTTTCATTGCTACTTCATAACTTTAATTTTGTTACTATTATGAATTGGGCGACCCCTGTAAAAGGGTCATTTGTCCCCCAAAGGGGTCTCAACCCACAGCTGAGAACCACTAATCTAGGATAACATTTCTTGCTTTTAAAGGCACAGTCAAAAGGATGGAGATCACAACTCTGCAGGTGGTTATGTTGTTGTTGATGTTAGATGTCTCATCAAGCAGGCTCCCACCCATAGCGACACTAGCACTGTGCCATGCTCACAAGTGTTCCTGTGCCTGAGAGCACTGATGCAGCCGCTGTGCCAATCCATGTCAAGGGCCTTCCTCTTTTTCACTGCCCTTCTACTTCATCAAACATGATGTCCTTCTTCAGAGACTGGCTGGTCTCCCTGAACAATATGTTCAAAGTTGGTAAGTTAAAGTCTTACCATTCTTGCCTCTAAGGAGCACTTTGACCTTTCTTCTTCCAGTATGCATTTATTTGTCCTTTTACATTCCGTGTTACTCTCCATAGTCTTCTGCCACTCACATTTTAAGAGAATCGATTCTTTTATGACATTCCTTATTCAACATCCAACTTTCATGTGTAGGTGATGCCGTGGAGGAGCCATGGCTTGGGTCAGGTGCACCTTAGTCCTCCATGTAATATCCTTGCTCTTCAATGCTCTTCAGAGACCATGTGCAGCAGGTTCGCCTAATGCAATACATCTTTTGATCTGACTGCTGTTGCATGAGCATGGATTACAGATCCACGTAAGAAAAATTCTTAACAACTTCCAACTTTTCTCCTTTTCTCCATAGAGTGATGCAGTTTTGAGGCTGTGGGTCTTTCTTGAGCTATAATCCATACTGAAGGCTACAATCCTTGATCTTCCTCAGCAAGTGCTTCAGCTCTTCCTCCCTCTCAGCAACAAGGTTCTGATGGTCACGCTGGCTGCTTTCTAATGAGTTCAGTTACTCCGTCCTTGGGTCTGCTGCATATTTCTTCAGCTTATCTTTGGCTACAGTTTGGGGTCAAGATGTTCATCCAGCCTGATCTCAAGGTTAGGATGTTTACAAGGCCTGGTCTCAAGGTCTATCATTCCTTTAGCGGCAGAAATCCCTGTTCAATCACTGTTAAGTAGCATTTGAAAAACAATGGAAATTCAGAGAGTATGTCCCAAAATAAAATAAGCCCATGAATTTAAGTCCTTAAAGAGGAAAAAATGTGGACTTTTCCCAAATAGTGTAGGTTACAGTAGATGAAAGTAAAGGTTTTTTTAGAAGAAACAGAGTCATTAATAAAGGCATTGTTTCCCCTCGTTCTTTACCATTTTTCTCCCTTCCTTCCCCCACCACAAAAATTTATTACTCCATCACACTCAGCCTTTCTTATTAAAAAAAGGTAATATTTCAACAATTGTAAAACTTTTGTTTGTAGTTTAAGAGAAAAGCTTTGACGGAGTTTTGCTCACAAATTCAAATTTCCTGCAATTGATCATTATGTGATACCATTAGTATCTGTAACATGTTCATCATAATGTACTTAACTCACAACAAAACATAAATTTGTCCAAAGCCATGGTAGCATAACAGAAAGCTATCTTCAAGACAAATGAGGCTTATTATTGACAAAATTGGCAGTGAAATAGAAAAGAAGGAATCCTAAAGAATGAAAAGGCAGTTAAAACTTTTTTTAAAAAAAGAGGAAACATTAAAATTTGAAAAGAGCTCTCATCGTGCCAAGAGTTTTTCTGGCCCATTTATAATCGTTTGCATTATAAAACCTAAATAATCTCTCTTTTATGCAACTTTTACTACATTTTCTAAATCCAAAAATCTCTAATTTCCTTACTTCCAATTCCCCTGCTTCATCACAACATACTAAACTCCAAATTCACTGCCATTTAACAGTTTCTGACTCAGAGTGACACTCTAAGGTCAAGGTAAAACTTCCCTAGTGGGTTTATTGAGACATTTTCTGTTTTCTATTTGAAGTCTTTTTTTTCTGAATGAATTAACACATATGGTAATCCAGTATTTACCATGCCAAACAGAATCATTTTTATCACTCATGTGCTGTATAAATATGAAGTTAAAACATTTCTGCTGACAATCACTACTGTAGATTCCACGTTATGATTAATGACACAGATACAAATTGCGGGTGGTAAGTGTACTTGACGGTTATAACCACATCTTCAGAGAGGTTTGTTTGTCCTTATTTTGCTCTTTTTGACTTCAAAGAGCAAAGGATTCCTGCACAAATTGCCTTCATAATGATACTGGGGTCAATACCTGACACAGCCATCACATGAGCATGTGTATCTAGACACCAAAAGCACTCAGTTCCCGTGACCATTCTGGCAAACAACAAAGTCCTGACTCTTCTCAGGTGGGTCCATTTCCCTCTCACAAAATCTAGCCTTTGCCATAAACTTTTGTCTGTGCTTTTCTCTGCTGGAGCAGTACTGCTTGCAGGAGTGGAACTATTGTTTCCAGACACGCAAATTTGCTTAGGAACATGAAACTGACCTTGGGTCAGAAGTAAATATTGACACAGTAGCCTGTAGGACAGCTTATAAGTTTTAAAATGAACATGAATTGCCACCTTTGCAATTAACACATTGTGGATGGATCCCGAGTTTACTCATGTTTATGGTTTAATGCAAAAAAAAACACCCACTTACGGTTTAATGCAAAAACAACTAACAACTGAAACACTTGGGTAAGATGATTAAGAAAACTGATCTTTAATGTGTTAGAATAATGAATGTTTTGGTTATCTTCAGAGCTAAAGTGATCGATGCTATCAGTGGGTATCAAGATAGGCGGACAGTACCAAAGTATTCAATTTCGACATCACTCGGTAACTGGCAATATATTTCTTCTTTTCTGAACTTCTGAGTAAAATGCTGGTTTTGGAAGAGATACTCGTTATACAGGGTATTTTCTAACACTGGGGAGAGCTGATTCTGAAGTTAGAGACATGTGTCTGCAGTACTTCCTGGAATTTTTGAACACTGGACACCCCACCACCACCACCCTGCCTAATGTGTAGAGGCAATCCTGGAGGCAATCTTTTGTCGGGATTATGCCAGTTGTGATTGTAGTTGGTGAGGGCATTATGATCTGTATACTGAAGAGATTTTAGACTTGTCTGATTCGCTTTTTGAAAACTCTTCTGCTGAATAAAGTCTCTTCTAAATCTCTTTAAATTACTGGAACATCGCAATCAAACAATTCAAACACAAGACCAGTAGTCACAATGAAACAGGTAAAAGTCCTTGCAGTACAGAAGAGCAGGGAGTACTCACAGTGTCACTAGGAAGACAGCAGCCATCCTGCACAACTGTAACTACTGAGTAAAAATCTTTCTCCTAAAGAGCAGCTTGTGGATGTAAATTGCTGCCCTTGAAGTTAGCATCCCAAAGTGTAACCACTAAGCCACCAGGGCTCCGCCAACCACATAGCCCCTTACTCCTCACAACAGCCAATCTTCCTTTCGGTTTGCTGGTCAATTCACTTGCAAATACCTTTCCCCACCTCTCCTGTCCTCTTGAGCCAAGGGAGGTGTTAGATATAGACACATAAAAGATGACAGAGATAGAAATAAGGAAAAGGACAGAGAAAGACAACAATTTGAGTCAATAGATGTGATGTGGAGAAAACAACCAAAACTACTGCCATAAAATATCTAATGCATAGCAAGCAACCCTTCAGGATAGAACAGAGCCTCTCCCTAGAGCAGTCAAGACTCAGTCTTTCAAGGAACAGGCTGAGTTATTGTTCTCCCATGTAATGGCTAGTAGGTTTGAACTGCCAACCATGGAGTCGGTGGCCTGTAATGGTCACAGATTATGTCAACTAGACTACTGGGTAAGGGTTGGGGTGGAGCTCACCCTATCAACTGGGTCCGAGCCTGATGAAAGCTCTTTAGGCATGTGGCTTTTTTGTGCAAGAGCTGGAGCCCTAACATAGTGAAACTCTTCTTTGGCCCTGCCCCCTCTGCCATTTACAGACCTTGCATCTGATTTATCCATGTCCTACTGCATTGCCTGCAGATCCAAGGAGCCATCAGTGGAGGAGAGGCAATGGACTCATTTCATTGACGTAGGATTCATATTATCTCGGCCCAGTGGTGGCACTCAGCAGAGTCAGTAAAATGGGCACATAATTTTTTTTGTTGAGTTCAGCAAACCGGTTGTTAAAATGGCATTTGGAATCCGAGTTCTCCCTAGTGGGTGGCGGTACCGCTGTACAATGTGGAAGCACTAATTTACATTCCTTACTCTTTTTACCATTCCTTTGTGCAACCATGTATTATAAGCATGTATACTAATGCCCATTCCATCCATAGGTATGAATTATTAGACAGAACTATGTTTATATTTATTTATTCATTTCATAAAATGTGTGAAAATTTTTATAAAATACGGCATTTTTGTACCCGTGTGTTTGTTATTGCTATTTCAGCAAACTGACATATAACATAAAGAGACAAAATGGAAAGCTGTCATTCCTTTCCTCTTTGTGTTATGCCCCCAAGGACTCCCAGATATTCTGAGTGAATTCTGCAATACCCGAAAGTGTTCAAAAAGCTAAAAATATTGTCAGAGCAATTTCTACAAGTTCAGCAGAAGCATAAAGGGTTTTCTTCTTAACAAGATGAGCACAGTATGTTCAGAGAAGAGAAGCCACCTATTTCTAATATATCAAATACAATTACCATACTGGCCCACTTCTAAAGGAATGGGATCCGACTCCTACAGTGAAAAAATAGTTAAGAATTAATGACACAACCAAAGATGCCAGGATAAAAGTGAGGAATATTGCAAGTGAAGATGCTAATCAAGAAGCAATATGGAAATGTAAATAGCAGTTTTATCATTTTTCCAGGTATTATTTAAATGTTTTCATTAATATTTGAAACTCATAACATAATCAGGGTTGTATACCTCTTATTGTTCTTATTAAGTATTAACTTTTGAAATAATAATCCACTTTATATCATTTTTTATCTTAAATGGTCACATTAGGGCAGGGGTGGGCCAATTATTTATTACATTATTTTAATCCCATCCTGCCTCTGTGTCCAACAGCCTGTGCCACCCTGGCTGTACTTCATCACTCTGCTTCCTGATCACCAGCGTCCATGAGTCAGGAGAAGCCCGATTTGAATCGGACTGGACTTAACCTTTCTCTGCAACTTTGTAAGTCATTTTGGGGGCATGACTCTCAATCTATAAGTACTGTATTTGAATTGTGGTGCGGGAGAAGAACCTTAGAAACACCATGAACTGCTAAAAGGATGAACCAATGTGTACTGGAAGAAGTAAGGCCAGAGTGCTCCCTGGAGGGAGGGTGGCAAGATTTTGTATCACATACTTAGGATATATGGTCAGGAGGGACCAGTCCTTGAGAAGGATATCATGTTTAGTAAAGTGGAAAGGCAGGGAAAAGGAGGAAGGCTCTCAAGGCATTGGCTTGACACAGTGGCTACATAATGGGCTAAGGCATGGGGACGACTGTGAGGATGGTGCATGACCATGGTGCAGTGCTTTGTTGTGTTGGACATACGGTCACTACAGATCAGAGCAACTCCATGACACCTAACAACAAAAACAGATAGACAAACACATACAAGCTCGACAGGTTTTGCTACTCTACAGAACCCAACCGAACATATTTGGTACCAAGAGTGGTTCTAGAGGGGGGAAAAGCATCAGAGGAGTTTTCTGAATGATTCTCACATCTCATTAGCCCTAAGGGCACTGAGAACTCCACCTCTGTAAGTAAAGATAAGTCTGCCATTATTAGTACAGAACTCACTCCTTGCCATCAAATCAATAGAGACTCACAATGCCTCTCTAAGTCAGGCTAGAAATATCTCTAAGTTTCCGGGACTGTAACTGTTTAGATGAGTAGTGTCTTTCTCCTGAGGAGCAGGTGGTGGTTTCAAACTGTTGACCCTGCAGACTGCAGTCCAGAGCTGAAGCACTATACCATTGGACACTGTTAATCCATGGTTTGAAGTGGCAAAGTTAATACCCAGAATGTTGGAGGAGAGGTGAGGCTATGGGTGATCAAGTGTTTGATATCTTTGCACAATCTTATCAGGATGAGAATTACAGAGAAGCAGGCAAAATGCTTTATAAATGACCTCAAGTCTTCTATATTTTTCCATGAAAATTTAGCTTTTCCAGCAGCAGAACTGATATTGCTCTAACCAAACCCAATGTACTATTATACAAGCAGCTAAATGACAACACCAGCTTAATTCTCAAACCAAAAGATATCTGATATTAACGTGAGAACAGAGAATAAAAAGAAATCAGATGCTCAAATTATGGATGGGAACATATGGGCTGAAAATCCAGAAGAAGATGGATGTGAGAAATAATCAGTAATCCACAATGGGTTCTTCTTCAGCAATTAAGGGGCTGGGGGAAGGCCAAGAAGTGACTAAATTGCCAGAGTAGAAGCTTATATCTGAGGTGAGGAATGGAATCAGGTGAACTGGATATCAAAGGAGGGCCGAGGAGGGGAATCTGTCCAGAGTTGGCAACTTTAAATTAAGAAAGTGTGAGAGTGGGATTGGGGAGTTTTAACCCTATCTTACTCAGTAAATGAGGGACCACGAGAGTTAAGAAATATATAATGCTCATAGGACCATTGTTTGGCAAGCTGGCCCATTTTGCATTTTGTCTTCCGAGGTTTGGGTGCCCAGTTTTGCAAAATGGACTTGCGCTTACTAAATTGGTACAGATTGGATTTCTTGAGCATTCATTGTAATACAATCTTGATGACCCATCAGAATAAGGCATTCCAGCCCAGTTCTCCCTCGGGAGACCCATTTGGGAATGGTTCGCTTCAGGGTTTATACCAACCTGCCAATTGCCAAGCGGAACTGAGACCATATTGGGAGATTGGCATCATTTCTCACCTTAGAAATACTGTATCCTTGAATTCCATTGAGTCTCTCGAGTTATCAAACATCCCATCTGAAGAGATTATTTCATTCTTGGTAAAATAATTATTCCTCTCTCCTATCCACATGTGAGAAGATTAGCTCAATTATGCTTTCTGCTATGGCACCTGGAACTATCGCTTGAGCATTTCCAGTGGCAGAAGTTGGAAGATAGTGCGCTTCAGTTTCCCAAGAATTCCCCTCCCACCTACTATTGCTTCTAGAACTAAAACTAGCATTAAGCCACAGAGTCCTCAGGGTGGAATTCACGGAGTGAGCCAAGAAGACATGCGCTATATGCCTAAAGAACTGCCAAAGTTTTCTAATATTTACACATAGAATTCAGGAGAATATGTGTGGGAATGGTTACTAAGGGTGTAGGATAATGATGCAAGGAACATTAACTTGGAACAGTTTGGACTTTGAGATATAGGCCCACTAAGTATAGATTCTTTGTTCAATATTTTAGCTTGAGAAGTTAGGGGATGATCTAATAGTTTATTTAGTAGCTTTGCTGAAGCACAGTTTTGAGATGAACTACACTAAGGCAAGTTGGAATACCAGATCTATCTTGGCATGCCATAAGATTAGGCATTTAAAGGCTCAAGGAAATTGAGGACACACCTTTTAGTAAAATAGTAAGAAACAAAGTTGTGAAGGGAGGCTTGGAATCCCTGAAGACTCTTGTCATTACTGTTTTATGTCAGCCAAGCTTGATAATGAAAACTACCCTAAGTGATTTCAGACATTTGTCCCCAATAGAGCTGACAGGAGTCTGTGGGACTAGGGGCCAAATAGCAGCATCTCAAGCAGGGGAAAAAATTGAATAACAGAGTCAAATTCATTCTCAGAATGCTCAAACGCCTATAGACCTATGATATTGGATATTTAGGCAAGGTATCCCTGGCAATGAGAGAGAGGAGAAGCCTACTAAATATTTACTTGTCCTATTCAAGCAGAAAAATTCTAGAGCAGATGATTAATAAGCTAACCAGAAACACCGGAATAGAAATTTATGCCCCTTCATTCAATTCCCAGAAAAGTCGATTTATAGACCCAAACCCCCTTGAATGAAACACAAGCCTCTACTTCACAACCAGCAGTTTATACTCTTGGTCCTTCTCCTTCTCTTCCCCAAACAGATCTGTGATTTTTCACAAGAGTGCTATTCACTGAGGGAAAGGAAATAAGCAGACTTTGGAAGGGTTATAGACACTGACTCTGTAATAACATTAACCTCAGGAGATCCAAAACATTTTGAAAACCTTCCAGAGTGGGAGCCCAGGGAGGTCTTAAATTATGAATAGAGACTTAGCTCAAGTTCATTTCTTTTCTTTCTTTTTTATATGCCCTAGGCATGAAACACTATCTAGGCATCACGCTAGGAAGAGCAAAGGGCTGCCAGTCCGCTCTGCCCCTGACTGATATAAGAGCACCACCACAAGTTCATTTCACAGTGAGTCCAAGAGATCCTTTGACCCATTCAGTAGCAATTTTCCAATTCCAGAATAGGTTATTGGAATAGATATATTGATCAACTGGTAGAACCTCACATTGGATCCCTGAAATGTGAAATAAGGGCTACTGCAGCAGGAAAATTCAAGTGGATGACAGCAGAACTTCCTCTGTCTGCGAAAACAGCAAACTAAAGCAATATAGCATTACTGGAGAGACTGCAGAAATTAATGCCACCTTCAAAGACTTGCAGGCTACAAGGCTACCACAGATCAATTAAACTTGCCTTTGTGGTTTACACAAAAATCAGGTGACTCGGTAAAAGACAGCAGATTATCATGAACTCAAGTAGGTGATGACTCCAATTGCAGCTGCTGTTCCAGATACAGGTGACTTGCTTAAGAAAATTAATACCTCTTTTGGTACCTAGAATGTAGCTATTGATCTAGCCAAAATCTTTTTCTCACTTCTAGTTTCAAAGGATCACCACAAGAAGCTTTCCTTCAGTTGCTAAGGGAAACAACACTTTCGCAGGGTTATGCCAATTCTCTTTTACAACACTTCCCCAGGGTTATGCCAATTCTCATAGACTTTGCCATAGCTAATTTGCAGGCACCTTAATTACTTTTCCCTTTCCCAGACCATCACACTAGTCCATTGCATGAATTATAATAATTGAATCTAGAAAAGATGAAACATAAATGACTTTAGGCCTTTTGGTAAAATGTGTGTTTAGAGGGTGGAAAATGAACCCCACAATAATGCAGAAGCCTTCTACTCCAGTGAAATTTCCAGGGGTCGGTGATATGGGAGAATGTGATAATATCCTGACTAAAGTTAAAAAAAAGTTATTGGCACCCCCAACCAGAATTAAAAAGGAGGCATGGCACCTGGGATGCCTCTTTGGATTCTGGAGACAACAAATTCCTCATTTGAGTGTGCTACGTGAGCTATCTATCCAGTGACTCAAAAAGCTGCCATCCTTGAGTGGGTCCCAGAACATAAAAAGAAACCTCACCACGTTGAGGTGAACATGTAAGTCACTGCCTCTTGGGTCCTAGGAGCCAAATGATCCAATGGTGCTTGGTGTCTTGGTAGCAGTTAGAGATGCAGTTGGGGGTCTTTGGCAAGCCACTATTAGTGAATTGCAGGATTAACCTTTAGAATTTTGGAGCAAAGATCTTTCCATATCCTGCGGTCAACAACTCCCCTCTTGAAAAAACGCATTTGGCCTGTTACTATGGAAACTCAGTGCTTCACCATGGGCTACCCAGCCATCATAGAGTTTGAGCTGTGCGTCATGACCTGAGGCTTGTTTGGCCTAAAGAGTTTCCAAGATGAGCGTGCACAACAGCACTGCACCTCAAGCAAACTACATGAAGACTCGGCACAAATGTTATGGTCTCCACACTTATCACAGTACCACGTTTCTCCCAGTCTGCACATATGGCCTCCTAGGGAGTTCTTTGTGATCAACTGATTGAGGAATTGAAAACTTGTTCTTGCTTTACTGATGGAATTGTATCATATACAGGCGGCCACCTGAAACCAGACAGTGGTGGCACTATAACCCTTTCTGGAATCCCCCTGAATGACAGTGGTGAAGGAAAATCTTCTTGATGGACAGAGTTTCAAGCAATACAACTGGCTATTCAGTTTGCGTGGGAGAATAAATAGCCAAATGTGCAAATGAATAATGAAAAATGAGCTGTGGTAAATGGCTTGGCAAATGACTAGGAACTTAGAACAACCATCATTAAAAAAATCAATTACAAGAAGATGTGCAGAAGAGTATGTGGATAGACCTCTCTGAAAGAGCCAAAAAAGTGAAGGTCTTTGTGTCCCAAGTGAATGCTCACCAGAAAGTTTCCTCTGCTCAAGAGGACTTCAACATGGACTTCCACTTACAAGGTTGGTTTGGTTACTGTCAATTCTGAGTGCCCCATAGGTCAGTAGCCGAGATCAACACTGAGGGCAACACATGGGTCCGTTTCTCAAGAGGGTCAGTCAGTAACCTGGTGGCAGGTTAACCTCAAAGGATCACTTCCTGCATGGCTAGGGCAGTGTTCTCTAGGAGGCTGTTCTACACCAGTGTACAATATATGGTGTTGTTTCTCCAATAATCAGAATTAATGGGTCCAGGAAATAAGAGGTGAAAACAGAAGGGGCACCACTTACTATTACTCCTAATGCCACACTCAGCACATTTTTTCATCTTGTCCCCACAACCTTCTGTTCTTTGAGTCTGAGGTATCATTTCCAAAGGGAAGAGTACTCCCATCTGGAGACACAGCAATGATTCACTAAACTGCAAGTTAAGAATATCTCTTGGCCATTTTGGACTCCTCGTGCTCTGGACCAATAGGTAAGGAAGGGTATGACCATCTTAAATGGGTGATTCATCTTGATTACCACACTGAAGGTGGACTAGTATTGTAGTAAAGAATATTATGTCTGGAGATTCCTATGATGGTCTCTTAGTACTACTCTGTACTAGATGATTAATGTCAATAGCTAACCACAACACCCTACTTCTGACATGACTGTGATCGCCTAGACTCTTCAGAACTGAAGGTCTGGGTCACCCACCAGGCAAAGAATTATAACCAGCAGAGGTACTAGCTGAGGGAAGAGGAAATGTGGAATAAATAGTAGAAGAAGGCAGTTCTAAATTCCCTAACTACAGCCACACGACCAGCAGAAACTAGGACTGCAATTGTTATGATTAACTCCTATTTAGAAGTATGCATCAAATATTTCTGCTTTCCTCACTTATAAGATGAAAATGACGTTAGCTTTTGGTTGTACTGTGTCAGTTGTAACATGGTAAGTACAAATATGATTTTATTATTCTTTCTTTAGCCATGTATGGCTACAGAGTTGTGTACAGGTATAAAATTGACAAGTGCTCAATATAAATTTTTTCTACATCCAAATACATACCAGCATCACTGGTTGTACTTCGCTAGAGAACCCCAGCAATCACAATGAGGTAATGGAAGAAGGGGGAATTGAGGAAATTGTAGGGAACAGGGAAGAGATTGTATAAAAGTAAGAAAAACAACCAAGGATCACCTCTATCAACCTACAGGTTTCTAAAATGAATGGGAAACTAAATCTTAAGAAGGATAATAATTAAGAGGTATTGTGAAAAAATATTTCCTGATCAAAAGGGGAGAGAGAAAATGGCAATGAGTGGGACATGAGAAAAGTGTAAGCAAATAATCAGACAATGAGAAGAAAATGTATGTGTGTAAATAAATGTTTGGAAAAATAAGTAGAATTAAAGAATAAAAGATAAAAAGGAAAAAAGGGAGAGAACAGGAAAAGATAGAAGGGGGAATACAAAAGAAGAATGAAAAACACAAACAAAAGAAAAAAGGGAAAGTACAAAGAGGCAGAGAAGAGAAGGACAAAAACCATGACCTGCATAATGTCCATTTGGAAAATGTCAGACAACATATCTGAGAGTGCTTCAAAAAGTTCATGGAAGAATTGAATGAAACAATAACAGAATTTTTACATGATATTTCTAGGCTCTTCAAAAAGCCATGCTCTCAGAACTCATTAAGCCAATTAGATTAAAAATCCAATCTAACTATGGCTCATGATAACAAAAAGATATTACTTTATAAAATGCATGAAAACGTTAGTGCTATTACTTTATCATGAAGTTCAAGATGTTTTAGTGAGTCTGGAAGTATTCCTTTAATCTTTGTATGCACAGAAAGTGTGAAAGGTAGGTTTATTGTGCCAACATGGCCAATGAACACATGTGGGATTAATTGAAGGGTAGAGCGATAAATGGCTCAGCCAGCCTCACCTTTCTTATCTGCTGCTCTTTGGTGATCTGACCAATGTGCAACTGCCTTAGTTTCTGCCTCAATTTGCAAGCTACACTACCTGTGGGACACCTAACCTGTGGACTGTGTGACTGTGGTTTAAAGTTCCTTCAAGTCCTGCTTCCCCACACTATTGAAATCTACATCTCTTGAGCTGAAAACTGTCAGACTCTGCCATCTGGCTGACAGTTGGTGACCTGCCTTGCTGTGTGCTGCCTGTGGTGAGATCGCCTGAATTGTTCTACAGAGGACTACCCAATGGCCCTCAAGACTCAAAGGGCTGCCAGTTTATTAGCTGTCTTATGGAAGTGAGTTGCACTCAGACATTTGTACTGCCTTATAGACTCGTTAACTCTTTATTTCTTATGTTATATATATATATATATGTATGTATATAAAATCATTAGTATCTTGGTTTTGTTTCTCTAGAAAGCGCTGTCTAACATAGAAAGTTACAATATAAACTATATACCAAGACAAACATATGACTAACTGACATTAGACTGCACCTAAAGAAGGAACTCTTGCAGTATAGTGGTTATGTGTGACACTGCTAGCCCTTAGATCAGCAATTTGAAACCACCAGCTGCTCCTCAGGAAAAAGATAGGGACTTCTACTCCCAAAACATTACAGACCAGGGAATCCACAGAGGATCCAGCACTGGCTGGCCAGCAGTGAGTTTTGGTTTGAACTCTTCCAACTTACATATGAATTTGATTAAAGGCAGGTTTAGGAATAAAATTAATTTGTAATAATTCAGGACTAGCTTGTTGTCATATGATGCTCAGTCTCCATTCTGAGAACATTTAGAAAGGTTCCTGAAAATAGAAAAATAATAAAGTGCTAATGATTCAATTATATTTATGATACTTAGAGCCACAGGCCAGGTTCTCGAAAGGAGCAAAACCAGTGAAGTGAATACACAGAAAGAGATATATTCCTCTTTATCTGTGCTCTCTTGTGCACAAGCTCACTAGCTGTCTCTGTGTGTGTATGTGTATCTATCTGTGTATGTATATATAGGACTTAATTAACTTTAAACATAAAATTGTGCATAAATACAATTATATGTGTAAATGTATATAATTTTGATATATCTGAAGTTCATATTTAAGTACATACACATACATATATATAAAGCTTAAGTTTAATTAATTCGTGTTCCAAGAAGAGTTCAAATCAAGACAATTCAGATTCATGATTGAAAAATGGTGAGCATTACCAATATATACACATATATATTGGTACATATAAATATTCTAAATATATATATTGAGTATAGGAAACACCTCCAAGAAACTTCCTTTTCAACTAATTGACTACTTATATCAAATCACAAAGAGAGAATGATTACATAATATCTGCCAAATCACTGAGAATCATGACCTAGCCAAGTTGAGCATAGTCATCAAAGCCACACCTTGTTGACTTGACAACTTCATACACCTCCCTATGACATACATAATTTACAAATTAAGACAACTATCCAGTCATACTTGTACCTAACATTGTACAACTAACATGAGTATAGCAAAAGATGCACAGGCCTTAGCTGTACCTTATATCTGATAACTTATTCCATTACTAACAATTGGTCCTCGTTTATTAACTAGCTCACTATTGCATTTACAATAAGAGTAAAAAACTACTGTCTAACTTTGACTTTTATAATACACACCTACAAGTAACTAGAAGGAAATCAAGAATACACCAACTATGATTGCTAAGATTTTCTAGGCCTTAGTTCTCAGAGGATTGGAAGTTATGTATAATTTAATTTGGCAATTATGTAATGGTAAACTCAGCAGTTTTAAAAAAATATAGGCATTCTGTTTTCTTATTTGGTGTGGTGGGCCTCTGTTTGTGCAAAACACCAATTGTTGTATGATGACTGGGTGTTTTGAACCTAACCATATCAAATAGTGAGGAGAGAACATATATGCATATGTGTGTATAAATATGATAATATAATAATACACACTTCATAATAAACTAAATGGAAAAGTAACTAAAAGTGAAACTCATGGCCATTTAGTCACTCCCCAATCATGGTTAAAAAAAAAAGTACTGCCACACAATTATAGAAACTTTTATTGAACAAATTATCAAAATATGAAACTATTATTTTTGTTTAAGCGCTAGGTCTATATAATTTGAAGGAGGATTTTTTCCTTCTCTCTAATCCTTCCCCAAAGAATTTTTTGCTTTTCAATTTATACATCAATTGCTTTTTTGGCATCCTGAAAATGACTCCTATCATGTTTGTGTTATATAATTGTCTTAGAATGGGGAATAAAAGGAAGTCGGAAGCAACAATCAATGGGGCCAACGAGTGGACAGGGTAGGATGAAATCCTTGGAGGACAGCCATGGAAGAAGGAGCAGGTACACTGCTGAGGACATTCCTTGGCACAAATTTTCTGGCCTTTTATTCCCCAATGCAGCTCCCAATATTCCTAAAACTTGCTCCTCATAAACACCCATGACCACCTTTTTCCATTGGTGGAAAATTATCAAGATTACCCCCTTTTGAAAGGATGAGAAGCTGATGTCAGGGGCTCAAGTGGAAAAGTAGATGTTTGGAGAATGATGATGACAGCAGGCATGTGAAGATGCTTGGCACAATATAGGTATTTATGTACTGTGAAAAATGATGCATAAGCCCCCAATAAAATGATTAAAATAAAAAAATAAAATAAGCAACCATCTAAAAAGACAAGAAAGATTAACACCCCCCCCTCGAACCTCCAAATAGCAGTCAGCTTTCTGCATTGAATGAAATTGTCCCAGAAGATTCTCTCTGGATCACATTGGTAAATTCAAGATTAGTCTCCAGTTACAAGTCATCCCCAAAAGTCAGTATCATCAATTTCAATTAAACAATTTCTTGTTTAAATTATCAGCTTTCTAAAGCTGAGATGTTCACTTAAAATTGAAAATAGTGAGATCCCAACTTCAGTAGCTAATGACATTAATTTTAATTCTATGGTCTTCCATTAGTCTTGGACTTTAACCAGTTTCTTCATTCATGGATTTTGACAGCTTTCCCTCTCTTGACTCATTTCTTTTAGTTCTCCTCAACCTGCCTTGAAACACCTGATCCATGTAACTACCAGTTCATGTTAGACATCATTACACAGGCTTGTTACAAACCTTCAGTAATATATGCAGATGTTCCCTTGAGTTTTGTTAGTAATTTGCTATTAGTCTTGACCTCAAAATCATTTTTTCAGAGGAAGAAAAAGTATTCATTTTTAAAGACACCCAAATGAAATTAATCACCACTTGTTTATCTGTTTGCGGTCCCATGCTGGCTTGTGTGTTGTTCTCATGCTGTAAATTATTTCAGTGGTATTTCAAATGCTAGCAGGATCACCAAAGTGAGCAGGCTTCAGTGGAGCTTCCAGAATAAGAACAGACAACAAAGAAAAAAATCAGCTGCCACTTCGGAGGAAGTAGCCACTGAAAACCTTATGCAAAGCTTCAAAGCACTGAAGAATACCAAAGACCTAATGAACGGAAGCAGAACATTGTTGGAGATGGTGCCTGAAATTGGGACCTTTGGGTCAGGAGGCACTTGAAATGTCACGGAGGATGAGGTGCTTTCTTGTCAACCAAGGTGACATGAACAAAGTAAAACCTGTCTGAGTGGAGCCTTTGGGGTTTTCATTTGCTTAGAAGAGACAACTGCAAAAGTCTGCTAATGATCAGAACTTCCAATGTGAAAAGTATGAATCTAGAAAAATTGGAAATCCTAAAAAATGAAATGAAGCACATATCAATACTAATACTAGGTATTGGGATCTGAAATTGGCATTAGTGAGCTGAAATGGGCTAATCTTGGCCATTTTGAATCAGAAAATTATACAGTTTATTATGCCAGGAATGACCAGGATGGCACAGTACGCATTGTCAGAAAGGACATTTCAAAATCAATCAAAATAAAAATGCTGTCAGGGATAGAATTATACCTGTCCACCTTCAAATAAAGCCAATCAATAAAATTATTATTCAAATATATGCAACAACCACAAAAGTTATTGATGAATAAAAGAATCCTATTGATGTTTTCAGTTGGAAATTGATCAATTTTGTCATTAATTTGAATTGATAATTATTGGCAACTGGAAAGCAAAAGTTGGAAACAAACAGGAAGGAATAGTGGTTGGAAAATAAGAACTTGGGGATAGAAAGAACACTCGAGATCTGATAATAGACTTCTTCAAGACCCATGACTTGTTCATAGCCAATACCTTTTTTCTGATGGCTATACACATGGACTTCTCCAAATTGAACATATAGAAATCAAATTAACTACATACATTGAAAGAGAAGATGGTGAAGCTCATTATCAGTGGCTAAAATCCAGCCTAGAGCTGACTGTGTAGCAGACCACCAAGTTGCTCATATTTAAGTTCAGATTAGAGCTGCAGAAAATTAAAATGAGTGCATGAGAGCAAAAATAAGATCTTGAGTCTATTCTACCTGAATCAAAAGAACATCTCAAGAATAGATTTGACTCATTGAACACTAATGACATAATATATGATGAGCTATGAGAGTACATGAAGATCATCATTCTTGAAGAAAGCAAATTAACATTAAAAAAAAACACAAGAAAACTTCAAAGGGGATGCCAGAAGATACTCTGAAATGTGCTTTTAATCATAGAGTAGCTACAAGAAATGCCAAAGTCAGAGAGATGGATATAAAATTTCAGAGGGCAGCTCAAGAAAACAAAATATTATAATGAAATGTGCTCTAACAGAGCTGGTAAATTAAAAAGGAAGAACATGCTTTTCCTACCTTAAACTGAAAGGACTCAAGTAAAAATTCAAGTTCATCAATATCACATGCAAGGAAATTATTGCCAAAAATGATATAACAACAGCAGTACATTGATAGGCAGCTGCTAGAGGTACAAACTGTGAGACAGCAAAGAGAGTCTCCGCACCAGAGAAAGACTAGACTGCTGATGGAGAAAAGATGTTCCTATGGAAAAGTGACTGTATCCTTCTTTTTTGAGGATCCTGACTTGTGGGAACCTATTGACTTGAGTTCTGTGTGGCTACCACATGAATGAACCCAGCATAGAGAGAGAGTGGCATGGAGAAATAGCTGTTGTCCGAAAAGATTCAGAAGAATGGAGTATGGAAGCATGTCTGACTCCTTCCTCAGGGCTATAGAGAAACCAGAGGAGGTCGACACGTGCACCTCAATTGTATTTACCACTCTACTTTCTAATTAGTTCACTTACCCCATCCTTTGTTTGTGTGTGTATATGTGTGTGTGTGTGTGTGTGTGTGTGCTGCAGATTTATGTTAGGATGATCAGCCAGCCTAATTTCAAGGTTAGAATGTTTGCAAGGCCTATCAAAGGTCACAAAGTCTATCATTCCCTTAGCAGGCAGACGTCTCTGTTCAATCCCTATGAAGTGGTAGAGAAACAGTGGGATTCAGAAATGGTGTCCCAATTTAAAACTACCCTTTGAATGTGAGTCCTTAACAAGGAAAAAGTTTTGGCTTTTCCCAAATTGGGCATGTTAGAATAGAATAAACTCATTTTCTAGAACCACTTTCTTTGCAGTTCTTATCCAGATAGAGTGACACAAACCTTCATTGCTCAGGTTTTGGGTCATGTCAGAATTCGGTTGCTGTATTACTCTCGTGACTTTAATCATGGGGCGTAGTATAACTAAGACACACCCTAAATTATCTCCTATATTCCAAATATACTCTTCTTTCCCTCTGTTATATAAAATCAACCCAACTTTTCCCATCAGAATCAACCCCACTAGCCAAGGCAGTAACTTCCTTTTCTGCCTATTGATCCAGAGGCATGCACATTCAAAGTGTATGGGTGGCATTCTAACTTTAGCTTTAAGAAAATCACTGTTGTTTCTCCAGGGAAGAGTATTCCAGCTTTCAAAAATAAGACTTCTAGCCTTGAGACCATAAGGCTCCAGGGAAAGGTATCAAAGACTTTGTGATTAGGTCATTATAAATTTACAATAATGCACGGACATTCTTCAAGATCCAAAAACGTGGGTTGAGTGGAAATGTGGTGAGAATCACCACCCTTGTATCCTTCACATACTTGATAGTATGACTAATCTCTGCAACCCCACCAGGAAGGCATGGTTGCCTTTGGTTTACTATCTTCCTGGTAGGAGGAGTTCTACAGATTTCCACTTGGCTTTTCCTATTTCAATGCCCTTATTTCCACATGTCAAAGATCTAATGTGGGAGTTCTTTCAGTACTAAATATATCTGTTCCAATTAAGCTTCCTGGAATTAGGGAAATCACTAAAGGAGGGGTTGGGGGAGTCAAGGGACCACTCTGAGAGAGACATGAGCGAAGATTCCATTAGCAACCTTACCCCTACACATTCCTACTCTGATTGGTAAGCCACAGTGGTGCTTTGGTTCTCCTGAAATCAGTGTCAATTCAGAAGCAATATTCAGTAATCCCCCCAAATGCTGATTACTTTCTATCTCGCAATGAGCAATTATTCTTGTAAAAAGTCATAGATCCCTTTAAGAAAGGCTATGAGAAAAGTTATGACAATAATTTCTTGGTAAGAAGATGGGAACCTGGTCTCCTCTTCATTGAAAGGACTGTGAGTCTGTAAACTGGTTCAAAGCTGGGAATTGACTGAAGGGCCATGGTTCTATTCTCTCAACGCAAGTCAGACTACTGTTGTTATGTATATAATTCTTCTATTACAGCTCAAGCAAATATTAATAAATATTTTATCTATTTTACTCTGGGAACATCATGACTAAGTAGTCAATTGCCTTAAGTCTATATGAATAGACTACTCCAAGGACAGCTCTGATTCCTTTGTTTATTACAGTAACTATGCCCACATTGTCTTCATCAATTATTTACTATCTTTTGGTCCCAACCACCACAAAAGTACAATCAACCTCATTATAGCTATGTGTCAGTATTCAATTATGAGACCGCCCATTATCAAATCTTACTTACATTAAATAGCAATCACAGAAATATTCAAGGATAATGGGATTCTTTCAGAAATTAGTTTCTTACCTTTGTAGTGAAAAGTGTGTCCTCTGTGCACTCCATAGGTTTGTGAATAAAACC
Organism: Nesogale talazaci; assembly: GCA_004026705.1. NCBI lineage: Eukaryota > Metazoa > Chordata > Mammalia > Afrosoricida > Tenrecidae > Nesogale > Nesogale talazaci. The sequence goes on along the minus strand of PVJH01011223.1, from coordinate 21,091 downwards.
TGATAAATCCCCCTATCATGTCAATTACCCAAAGCCTTTAAATACCTTCTTCGACAATACCAAAGCAATCCTGAGTTTAGTGTAGGCTACCTTGTAATATATGATTCTGTGAACTAGCCAGATAAATTACTACAGTCTTTTTCATACTCTCAAGGTAAGTCATGGAATGGAAAATCAGTGCTTGGTGGAATCTTATCAATAAACCCAGACTAATAAACTTTATTCTTTGCACTAATATTCCAGACCCTTAAAATACATTTCCATACATATTGTACACTTTACCTGTTCGAATAAATTCATATTAGGAAAACCATGTTCTTTTGGAATATAGCTCCACTCATCTGGATTAGTTTGTGCTTTACCTCCCCAGACTCTCTGGACCTCCAATCTACTTACAAGTCTAGAAAGAACAATGGTTTACTGTGGAGGTTCTGAAGATTTATGGTTTCTGTTTTAAGAAATGTGGTAGTTTATAATTTCAGGTCAACTTAATATATATATAAAAGTGTAGGGTGTATATATAAATGTCCAGCCTGTCATTCAGGTCACAGTCTGATGGCACCTCCTGTCGGTGTAGTCTTCTCACAAGGAGAGCACAGGGACCTCTCCTGCTGGTGAGTAAAACTAGGGCTGGAGCCCTGTAAAGCAGCTACCGTCATTGGTTCCACATGACTTTGCACCAATTGGCCTGTAATTGTCCTCATTCTGCATCATTGCTTGTGACGGCATAAGTCTAAAGAGGGAATTATAGACCAGTATCGACTGATGGACTTGGATTGGAGTGGGCTGGAATAGTATCATGATTTAGATTCTTGACATAAAGCTTTTTTTAGACGTGTACGAGTGTCACTGGATTTGTTTCTCTAGTTCACCCAGCCTAACACAGACGATGCCCCCGATGTTATATTTTAAAAGACTCATTTGGAACACTTGCACTAATCTCATCAGATGGGACTGAAAAGGACAATGAAACAACCCAAGAAGGCAGCTTATTAGCTTAAAACCAAACTCACCGCCACCTAGGGCAGTGATACTGACTCCGAGGTTAAGATGAAGCAATTTCTTTTGAGAGGAGTAAGAAAGCTGGTCCAAGGAAAGAGTTGGAAAGTTATTCCATGGAGGTTCATTCCATAATATCCACCAAATCTCTGAGAATCATGATCCAGCGAAGGTGACATATAGCACTAACCATCACATTGGAGATTAAGAAAAAGATTATGTTTACATTGGAATTAAGAGGGGGAGTACAGGCAATGAGAAGAAAGGAGAGGAGGAAGATCAGGAGAGAATGAAGAAGCAAGAAATGGATATTCAAATGATAAGATTGAAAGCATAACAAAAACCCCCAAACTCACCGCCATTGAGTCGGTTCTGACCCATAGTGACCGTTTAGGAGAAAGAACTGTTATGGGAGTTCCCAAGGTTGTATGACTGCACAAGTGGGAAGTCAGACCTTTGCTCCATTGGGAGGATTAAGGAACTGAACAACAGTTTTAACAAAGAAAGCACCCTTTTCCCTGTAGGGCAACTCTTAATTATGTGTAGCACTCCGTGCATCTGCAGACACATTGGGATTTGTGTCCATTACCTTATGCTGCACTTCGAGATGTCTCAGTCAATATATTACAAATCTATTATTCAGAGAAGATTGTTTATATCAATTTAATGATATATCTTCCCACATAGGTAAAAGAGAAACAAGGGTTGTTTCAGAGTTTCAAAGCAACTCAATCCATTATCATATTGATATATTAATAGCAAAAAGGTATTCATAGTATTTTTAGGGTTCAAAATTCTCAGTTAAAAAGTCTGCAATGCTTTAAATGAAGTTTTATTCTCAAAGAATGACTTCCTTCATGCAAGTTGATTTCCTTTTGTTTACTTTGATATTGCTGCCCCCTGGAGGAACAGGTTCTCTCAAAACTCTTAAGGTTCTGCGCCCCTAAAAATAAGCAGAAATTCCACTGGGAATAAAATACTGGGAAGTTTACTGGAGCAATCATGTAAAGAAAAGTTGCATCATTTTAAATATTTTGCATGTAAGGTAACATCAGAAGCAATTAAATCCAATTCTTTCGCATTGGCATCATGGTGTTCCAAGCAATATTCTATTTTAGTTTTTCACTCTGAAATGTGGGGTATTAACTTTGATGACTACAACTTAAATTCTCTATCCCATATTGAGAAAGAGCCTCAGGGGCACAGTGGCTACAACAATGGGCTGAAGCAGAGAGCCCACTGGGTGAATGGCACGGGGACGTTAGCTTCAGAGTGCTGTGTGGAAGGTCACGATGAGTGAGGACTGACTCAACAGCACCAACTAGCCAGACTCTTCACTGTGTTGCTGTTCCGGAAAATAAAGTAGGAAAATAAAGAGATTTCCAAGGCTCCTTAGTGCTAATCACAGCATATGAGTCATCTACAAATGAGATCTGTTCACAATGTGCGGCACATCAGTGGATAACTGCTTATCACAACCTCTTGCCTTGAATGGGCACCACATTGGATACGAGTTCCAAAATAACGTATTTGTAACCAAAAATTTTATTGCTCACCATAATATCTCTGATTTTAATGTCCACTGCTTTCCAAAGAGGGAATATAATTAACTAAATTTGCCTTTTAAAAAGGAACCCAGGTGTGACGAAATAAAAATACCAAATATATAGTCCACAGGCTGAAAAAGATAAATGGCAAAAGCTCGTGTTTGACAAAGGGTGCTGTGGACATGTGTGCTCATTTAAAAAGCACTGATGCTACACTTCCTGCTCTATCAGTGCTTTCAAGTCCTCACTGTGGCCTCAAAGCCCCTTTGTGAAGGCAGAGCCCACCATTCTCATCGCCAGGAGATGAGAATTTTAACAGGAAAGCATGGAGATCCAGAGGATGAACGACTTGCCCCAAGTCACAGTTCACCATTGGAAGGGTCAGGCCACGGACTTTGCTGTTGAACTGAACTACTTCCATGCACCTCTCCTCCCAAGGGCAGAGGGTAAAAACAGGTCTGGGGAAAATTCTTAGCGTGAGTGTTTGCACAAAGCGTGGGAAAATGACAAATATTGTGTGGGAAGTACTTGCAGAGTTGGAAAGGAAGAAACACATCAGAAAGGTGGACAGTGGGTACAGGGAAAAATCTCACCTGTGAAAAGAGAGATAAGCTCATTTATCTTTGACTTGCTTATTTTTCTCAAGATGTCTGAATTCAACCACCTATTTTCTTAAACTTAAAAGGTAACTAGTAATGCTCTTCATTACAGAAAAATCACTTTCCTAGAGTCACAAATTCAAATCCCTTTAAGGACTTGGTTAAGGAACGAGGTAAGGTGGTTACATAGAAGAGAGAGAGCTGTAGGAGACAGAAGCCAATGATCCTAAACTTGTTGCGATGGAGTCAACATCAACGCATGGCGGCCCTGTGTGGGTCCTGGGTGGAGCAGGGCCAGGAGGCTTTCAGTGGCTGAATTCATAAACAAACCTCCAGGTCTTTCTTCAGAAGGGCCTCTGGGTGGACTCAAACCTCCATCCTTTCCATAAACAGGCAAACATTTAACCATTTGTGCTACCCAGAAAAGTGTCTAAGTTCCAAAACACAGGATCAGCCAGATCAATCGCTAAACCCAATCCCAAAGGTCACCAATTTGCCTACTGTTAATAATATAGCATTCTGCTCGCCTGCCACAACAAAGAGCAAAGTCATTTGAAGGCAGCCCTCCTACCAACCTGTGCATCCACTCTCCTCCCTCCTCCTCCCACCCACTCAAGGACTTTGGTCCATAGTGAATCCTCCTTCTTCAATACCTTTGCCCTAACCTCTTCAAAAGCTCCTTGCTACCATGATTTAAATATGCTCCAAATGTTCTCATCTTAAAACAAACAAAACTTCTCTCGAACTTCACATACCCTTCTAGCTACTCTGTCCTCAAAGCCATATTTTTTTCAAAACATACGTACATTCCTATCACCACCTCCTCCTTTCCAGATGAGTTTCTCCCCAATCCACTGAAATGCTCTCCCACCCCCAGCTAGATGAAGAAACTATTCAGGTCAAGTTCTACAAGGATCCTCCTGTTGCTGAATACTGCACTTCTTTCTGTTCTTTAATCGCCTGCCCTATACAATCTGATCATTCTGTCAACCCATTCTTCTAGAATTGCTCCCTCCCAAGATTCCTCTGTGGCTTCACCATTCTTTCCTCAGCAACCCTTCATTTCCTCCTAATTTCCTTCTATCCATGTCCTCTCCTCACATCACTTGCATTTTCACATTTAATCACTCCCCACTTTCAATTACAATGTATGTCCATAATTTCAAAAGAAACATCTTAACCAAAATTTCTGCCCCAAATCTAGATTCTTTTATTAAATTGCCTATGAAAAAAAAAATCTCTGACTGGATATTTTGAAGTTATTATTTCACAGAAAATAGTCAACTAGGAAAGATGTGTGTCAGGGTTTTATCCTCTCATCATATTTGTTCAATCGGAATGCTGATCATATGAAGAGGTTGCCCTGAGGATTGGAGGAAGGTTTATTAACAATCTTCAGTATTATATGACACACTGAAAGTGAAGAGGAATGCAAGCACTTACTGATAAATATCAAGAATTGTAGCAAGCAGTATGCTTTACAACTCTATGTAAGGAAGATCAAAATCCTCACAACTGGATCAATCCATGGGTAACATCATGCTAGATAGAGAAAAAGCTGAAGTTGTCAAGAATCTTTCTGACTTGGATCCACAATCAATGCTAATGGAAGCAGCAGTCAAGAGACCAAAAGACGTATTGCATTTCATAAACCTGCTGTACAAGACCTCTTTAAAGCACTAAAGAGCGAGGGCGCTACTTTAAGGACTAAGGTACACCTGACCCAAGCCATGGTAGCCTCCATTGCATCATATGCATGTGAAAGTTGGGAATTTACTAAGGATGACCTTAGAAGAATCTATGCATTTGACTTGCGGAGCTGAAAAGAATACTGCAAGTACCCTGGAGGGCTAAAAGGACAAACTGTTCTACATTGTAAGAAGTAAGGCCAGAGTGCTCTATAGAGAGAACAATGGGGATGTTTCCTCTTACATATTTTGGACATAATGTCAGGAGAGACCAGTTCGTGGAGAAGGACATCATATTTGTGATGAAAAAGAGGAGGGCCCTCAAAGAGATGAACTGACACAGGTGCCGCATCCATGGGCTCAGGCATAGGAACAGTTGTGAGGTTGGCCCAGGACAGTGCAGTGTTTCCTTCTGTTGTGGATAGGGCTGCTATGGGTAGAGCCAACTTGATGCCATCTAACAACAAAAACTAACCACTTGTATGTGAGTTTGTCATACAACAATGGTTCGTGAGCTGCTGTAAAGCAGGTAGCTATGTCAAGGGCATTTCCAAGGCCAGCAGGGTGATCCAACTGAACAGGTTTCCATGAAGGTTCTTTTAAATTTGTACGCCAACCACAAAAACCAGTGATAATAAAATTAAAGAATTCTACCAATGTTTCCAATCAGAAATTGATCAAGCATGCAATCAAGGTGCATTGATCAATATTGGTGATTGGAATCCAAATGTTGGAAACAAAGAGCAAGGAACAATAGAAAATATGGATTGGTTAATAGAAATGAAGCTGGAGCTCACATGACAGAATTTTGCAAGACTAACAACTTGTTCATAGCAGATACCCTTTTCAACAAGACAAAAGACAACTATACACGTGGCCTCCCCAACATGAAATATACAGAAATCTAGTTGACTACATCTGTGGTAAGACACTATGGAGACGCTCAACATCAGCAGCGTAAACCAGACCTAGGGCTGACTATGGCACGTATCATCAATTACTCATCTGTAAGTTCAGAATGAAGCTGAAGAAAATTAAAACAAGGCCCCAAGAGCCAAAATACCCCCACATGAAATGAAAGAACATCTCAAGAACAGATTGGATGCACTGAACACTAGTGAAAGAAGACGTGATGAACCGTGGGAGGACATCAAGACCATCATTCATGGAGAAAACACAAATCACTAAAGAGCCAGGAAAAAAAAAGAAAAATATATAAGTGGATGTCAGGGGAAAAAACTCTGAAACTTTCTCTTAATCACAGAGTAGCTACAGCAAACAGAAGAAAGAATGAAGTCAAGGAGCTGAATAGTAATTTTCAAAGGGTATCTTAAGAACATAAAGCAAACTATTATAACGAAATGGTCAAGTACCCAGAATTATAAAACCAAAAGAGAAAAGCACAGTTAGAATATCTTAAGTTAAAACAAACTCAGGAAAAAATACAATCTATGAATGGCAATATTGAAAGATTCTATGGGCAAAATATTAAAATGATGCAGGTAACAACAAAAAAGAAGATGGAAAAATTACACAGAATCCCTGTATCGAGAAGAACTAGTTGCCAGTCCACCGTTTCAGTAGGTAGCCTCTGAGCAAAAAATCAATGATGCTGAAGGAAAACGTTGAAAATAAACTGACTGCAATCACCAAAAACTAGATGCTACTAGGTGATGTAATACTCATTGGAATATTTCAATAACTGAAGAGGCACTGAAGTACTCACTTTTCTCTTCCAGGAAAGGTGGAAGATAGTTACTTAACCAATTGACTGGAAGAGACCCCTATTTGTGCACATACCAGACAAAGGTGACCTAACAGAATGCTCAAACTACAGAACAATATCATTAATATTTCAAGTAAGTAAAATTTTGCTTAAGATAATACAACAATGGTTGCAACGGTACTCTGGCAGGGAACTGGCAGAATTTCAAGTGGGATTGACCAGAGGATGTGAACAAGGGTTGTCATTGCAGATGTCAGATGGATTTTGGCTGAAAACAGATACACCATAAAGATATTTACTTGTGTTTCATTGACTATGCAAAGGCATTCGACTGTATGGCCCATAATAAACTATGAGTAACCTTGAGAAGAATTCTAGAACATTTCATTATGAGCATTCAGAATTTGTGCATGGATCAAAAGGCAGTTGTGCAAACAGAATAAGTGAATACCGCATGGTTTGAAATCAGTAAAGAAATGTGTCAGGATTGTATCCTCTCACCATACTTGATCAATCTGAATGTGAGCAAAATCATCAAAGGTGGGTTATGTGAAGAAGAATGTGGTGCCAGCATTGGAAGAGGATTTTTTATCAACCTGCAACATGCAGATGACACAGCTTGCTTGCTGAATTGAAACCTTTGCTGATGAAGATTAAGGATAGTAGACTTCAGTGAATGCTACAATTCAATATATAAAGAAGACCAAAATCCTCACAAATGATCAATAAATAACATCATAATAAATGGAGAAAAGGTTGAAGTTGTCCAATTTTGTCTTGCTTGAATCCACAATCAATGTACATGGAAAGGTAGTCAAGAGATCAGAAAACGTGTGGTTGCATTGGGCAAATCTGCTGCACAAAACCTCTTTTGAGTGTTGAAAAGCAAGGATGTTACTTTAAAAAGTAAGGATGCCTGATCCGTGGCATGGTATTCTCTGCTGCCTCATACACATGTAAGAGTTGGACATTCAATGAGGAAGACTGTAAATGAATCTATGCATTTGAATTGTGGTGCTGGAGAAAAATATTAGAAGTATCATGGACTGCTAAAAGGGCACACCAGAATGTTCTTTAAAGGCAAGTATGGCAAGGATTCATCTTACATACTGTGGTCAGAAGAGACCAGTCCCTGGAGAAAGACATTGTTTGGTGAAATGGAAGGGCGAAACAGAGGAAGATCTTCAACGAGATGGATTAATGCAGTGGTTGGATCAATGGCTCAGATATAAGAACACTTGTGGGGATGGACCTGCCATGTGCATGGGGTCACTATGGGCCAGAGCCAACACAATGGTATCTGTCAAAAACATTTCACAATGAAGTTCTTCCACTAGTGCTTAGATCTACTTCTCTCATCAACAATTGAAAATTGTATGTTGACATTTACTTTTATAAAACCTCCCACTACCACCCATCTCAGCCAGTCTATTGCACTGTGGGGGTTTGATGATGCTGAAAACTTTATCACTGGCATTTAAAATACATTCAGAGTAATCAATAATAGGCACCTTTCAGTACAGTGTTCATACTTCAGTGGCACTGCCACACAAAGATAGTTTAGGAAGAAAGGTCTGGCAATCTGTTTCTGAAAACTAGCCAATGAAAACTATAGATTAAAACAGAATATTATCTAATATGTGTATGATGGGCACCCTAAGTTGGAAGGCATTAAAATATATATATATATATATTCCAATGTATACCAATTGGCCATTATACCAGTGATCAGAGTACAAGAAGGGGAAACATTTGATTCTGTTGTACTTGGGGTTGCCATGAGTTGATGGTAAATAACAACAAAAAGCTTACAAGTCCATCAACTCAGCTTATGCCCATAAATACTCTAGCTTCAGTGACCTTGACCTATCAATAGAATCACAGCCCAAGCACCCACGCTACAATGTGGCTTCTCAAATTTATGTTCCACCTTACAGCTATCCTGTAAATGAAAATCAGATCACATCATTCCTCTGAGAAAGCCCTCCAAAGATTCACATGCTTACGGAGAGCAGCTCAAACCTTTTAGCACACAATACACTAAAAAATGTGTCTTTGGAACAATATATAATCTTTGAAACTATAGTAAATCTTATTTATGCTTTATTCAGGTATATTGGTGATAAAAAAAAGACAGTAGTGAGTGCGTTTTAAAATTAGAACACAGATAAAGTAATTTTAAGGGAATTTAAAATTCAGTACTGGTTCATATTTTTGTGAAAAATACACCCAGTTTTCATACCTTTATTTTTATATGAACTAATAACTTCATTTTCAGCAATAGTAGTTTTCAAATCCAAATAATTCCAAGGTACTTACAATTAAAACAACAAAAACAAAATATTTACCATAAAAGAATAAAATCTTATAATAAAATATGTTTTTCTGAAAATGTACCAAATTATACATTTTAATTTTCATTAAACCTCAGGAGGCACTTTTCTATTAATATAACAGAGGTTCTTGCCTTTTACAATTTTCTGTAAAAAAATAAAACTTTCTTTAATGAGAAGGCCAAAGTATGAAGGAAAAAGAACAGAATTTAGTTGACTCTAGTAATATTTGGCAAATTTTTTATCATCTTTTGACTTAGCTATTGATCTGAAAAGTAAATATAACAATATCTACCTCTAGGAAATATTTTAATGATTAATGATTAAATAAACATATTATTTAATTTCCATAGAGTCTATACTGATTCATGTGGAATAAAATTCAAAACTGTCCTGTAGAACTTCTAAAGCTTTAATCTCAATGGAAGGGAACTGCAACCTCTTTCTCCACTGAAAAAAACAGTTGAACCCCTGAACCAGACCACCATATACAGTCTTACCAAGTACTAACCTTGGTAACCTTTGGCAAATCATTTATCATCTTTTAACTTAGCTATTAATCTGAAAAATAAGTATAACAATAGCTAGCTCTAAGAAATATTTTAATGATTAATGATTAAATAAACATATTATTTAATTTCCATAGAGCCTATTCTGATTCATGTGGAATAATATTAAAAACTGTTGTGTAGAACTGCTAAGGCTTTAATCTCAATGGAAGGAAACTGCCACCTCTTTCTACAATTCCCTGTGGGTTGTAGTACAATCCATCTTAAATAACTTTCATCAGTGTAACTAAAATGATAATTTTCAAGATGATGTCATCTCTTTAAAATATTGATAGGTTAAATAGGTAAATACACGCTACAGACAACCCAATTTGACTAAATGCTATTCCCATGAAATGGGTATATTTTCTCCAATATAGGTGGATGAAGCAGACAGCTTCCTAAGTTTTAAAGATTAAAACCTTATTATAACAACAACAAAAAAGCTTCACCTTTTCCAAGCAAATGCTTACAGTTTTGTAGCTTATTTTCAAAGTCTTAACTTTCAAATTACTTTCAAATTCATAATTACTTTGAAAATAATTCAACTTTCTTGTTACTCAAGAAATTTACCCAACTACACTATAAACTCCATCACTTTTTGTCTCAATTAAAGTGAACCAGACATCCCTGAGATTGTTATGACTCTCCTGCGAATACAGACAGCAGCAGTATTACAGGAAATGAGACACTAACCAAATTACTGTACATACTCAAGTATAAGCCGACCTGACTATCAGCAGAGGCACCTAATTTTACCACAAGAACTGCATTAAAAATGTGCTGAAAATATCAACCATCAAAGAACAAGAACCATGGCACTACGAATGGGGGGGAGAGCGTAGTGGGGACCCAAGGCCCACCTGTGGGTAATTGGACACTCTTGCACAGGGGAGTAGTGACGGGGAGACAGGCTAGTGAGGCTCAGTGAGGTGGCAATGAAGCATACAATTTTTCTCTAGTTCCTAAAGGCTTCCTCCCTCCAACTGTCACAGACCCAGTTCTACACTACTGTGGAGATGAGAAATAGAAATGCAAGGGAACCCAGGACGGATGAACCCCGTGGGACCAGTAGTGAGAATGAAGCTGCTGGATGGGTGGAGGGAAGGTGGAGTGGAGAGGTGGAGCCAACTTCAGGGATCTACCTATAACTCCCTACCGGGGGGACAGATACTGAGGGAGAGGGCAAGGGGAGACATCGAGCAGTGTTAAGTTATGACAAAACAATAGTTTATGGAGTATTCAGAGTTGGTGGAGGAGTGGGGAGCAAGGATGGAGGGGAAAGGATGGGAGGCTGAGGTCAGAGGCTCAGATGGAAAGGTGAAGGTTCAGAGAATGATGACAGCAACAGGCATGTGAAGAAGCGTGGTACAATATATGTATTTATGTATTTATGAGAAACGATGTATGAGCCCCCAATAAAATGATTAAACATGAAAAAATAAAATAAAATTTTAAAAGTTAAAAAAATTGTAATATAGAGATAATGAACTTTCAGTTGTCATGTTGATTTCATGCTACATTGGAAATAAAAGATTTCGCTATTTCTAAATTTACCTACTTGATATAATATCTAACATGCATTTTCTCTCTCAAATGAAATAAAAGGATAATTTGGACAATAAAAAAAATGTGCTGAAAAACTCAGCTTATACTTGAGGATCTACAGTATTTTAAAGAGCATTCATAAAAGTGAATTTTAACTTAGAACTGTCTTTAAAAAAATACAGAATCCAAGTTTTGTTTTGCTTTATTTTTCTCAAAGCTGTGACAAGAATCACTGTCCTTAATTGAGTTGAAACTGGAACATGTACTAAAACAGCCCGGATGAAAATAAAGTCACCCAAGAACAGGAAAGGCATCAATGGGTGTGAACCAGAAAAGAACACAATTCAAAAAGGAAATTTTATCTGCATATCCTTCAATTTTGAACAATTCATGTGGATACAGAGGAAAAACAGTTTATAAAGCAAGATGGTTACATATTTTGCAGAATGTGAAGTGACTAGCAATCACAGATAAAAAGCACTGTAAATATTCAAAGGAAAGACCGATAAGAGAGCAGCAATTCAGAAACAAGAACTCCAGTTAGGCCAGATCTTGACTGCCAGTGGGCCTGCCAGTCCAGAAATGGCTACAAGTTTCTACTTTTCAATACTTCTCATTTCCCTGTTTTCCTTCGTAAAGATTATCTACTACACAGCCTAGTACTTAAACTACTGAACATCTATCTACTGGCTCATACAAACATTTTCCAAGAATGTATATAAATTCAAAAATTAGAAATATATTATTTCTGAAAATTCTTATCATGAATTTTAGACAGTTAAAATGTAGCAAGTTTATAGAACGGGGTAGAAAGGGTCCTGGTGAATTTCTGAAGCTAAAATTCTTTAAGGATTATAAAGACCTATCTTTCTCATAACATTTAGCCTGAAATCCTATACTCACAGCAGAACAATGAATAACAGCCAGCATCAAAATGACCTGAAATCTGATTATATTACTGGCTCAGGATACCTGTGGTAAATTTGCAAAGCCATGTTCTTTATATTATAGTAAAAATTAACATTTAAATTTTACCAAATTTCAAACATAGCATGGTATTCTAGCCAATAAGTATTTTAAATGCCTGATTAACTGTGACTCAATTGCAAATAACTTCATGTAAGATTTGTTTTCTTTTTTATGTGTGTATGAGTCTGGATAGGCTAGAGAATCAAATACAGGGAGACTTAAATGTATATAAGAAAGAAATTTATATACTAGAGCAACATAATATTTAAAAAAAAAAAACCCAGTCCAGACCAAGTCCATAAGTCAGATATTAGCCCATATATCTGATACCTATCTGTAAAGTCCTTTTCAAACTCATGAAATGTATGCAGGAAGATCATAGGCCAATGGGTGCAAAGTCTTGTGGATCCAGGGGTGGTAGAAGCATCTGAGCATAAGGCACAGGGTCTATCAGTGCAGTGCAGTGTGTCTTGTTAAAAGAGCCTATCTCAAGGAGTGAACCAAGACATAAAGAGTGTCTTACACCTCCAAAGAGGAAATACATGGATTCGCAGAATTCTCAGGGGAAGGCCATGCCCACCCAAGAAGCCTCAGTGGTTATAGCCTGATTTACAACCAGGCTCCATCCCCGCACTTTTAACCCTCTCGAGTCCCAAATTGACACTAGATTATATAACTACCATAGGGGCTATGTTTTCTAAGCATTGCAAATTTTTTGTGCTTTCTGAGAATTACAGAATTAATATAACTTTTAAAGTACCAAAGCGTGGTATACATATGGCATTTTTCTGCTACATTGGGCTAGTATCTTCCCTATCAAGATACCAAAACTATTGAATAAAACATACTCTTTACCACATAGAAGAAGCACACCAGCCTGTTTGATCATGAGGTGTCAATAGGGTCAGTTATCAGAAATCGAAGAACAAAAACTCATAACATTGTGAATGAGGGGGAGTGCAAGGTGAGGACCCAAAGCCCATCTGTGGGCAACTGGACATCCCCTTACAGAAGGGTCATGGGGAGGAGAAGAGCCCGTCGGAGTGCAGTACAGCACCAGTGAAACATACAACTTTCCTCTAGTTTTTTAATGCTTCCTCTCACCCACTATCATGACCCCAATTCTACCTTACAAATTCGGCTAGTCCAGAGGACGTACACAGGTACAGATCAGATCTAGAAACACAGGAAATGCAGGATAGATAAACTCCTCAGGACCAATAATAAGAGTAGAGATACCAGGAAGGAAGGGGATGGTTTAGGAAGAAAGGAAAGCCGATCACAGGATCTACATAGGACCCCCTCCCAGGGGGACGGATAACAGAAAAATGGATGAAGGAGGACATCGGACAGTGTAAGACATGGAAAAATAGTAATAATTGTAAATTACTAAGAATGAGGGAGGGCGGGAAGATGGGGGAAGGAGGGGTAGAAATGAGGAGCTGATACCAAGGGGTCAAGTAGAAAGAAAATATTTTGAGAATGATGATGGCAACAAATATACAAATGTGCTTGACACATTGAATTATGATAACAGTTGAATGAGTCCCCAATAAAATGATTTTAAAAAAATTAAAAACATACTTTTTAATCAATAGCTACTTGACTATTCTCCCTGAAACACCAAAATCTTCCAGGATTTTATTATTTGACTCCTTAAATATAGCTTTGAAATTTAACTTAAGGAGAGACTGGAGGCCTAACTAAAAGGCCTTCATATGTTTGATTTTTATGTCTTTCTTTTGGTCCCTCCACCATCAAAGCAAATTTTAAACAAATGATGTGTTACATTTCCTGACCTAATAAAAACCTACAAATCTAAATTTTTAAAATCATATTATTCATTTAAAAAATTAGACTAATCCAAGAGCTATAACTCTTGATATATGTATGTATGTATATATATATATCAGTACATCCCTTTCTAATTTTTTATGATTAAGAGATTTGAATCAATTACTCATTAGAATCAAGCTAAGTAAGGAAAATTATTCAGCAAAAATAAAATCACTTCCCAAGGTACTTGACAGAAGCAAGTTACTCATTTATCCTCCACTGGAAACATTACTGAAGTGCATCCAAGGGGCTATTGCCAAGCGAGCCACTATGGATTTCTTCAGAATGTTTTCAGATTGACTATACCCAGAACTCTCCCTCGTATTTGGACCCAGCTCTCCTTCTGGGTTTGGAAGTGGTTTGGTTTTAGCAACTTACTATGAACAATTTCCATCTCTTTTCTCTCATGAAAATTCTTCCACTGCTTATAGAGCTTTAATATAACCCTGAGTACATCCAAAATGTTCTCCATATCCATGAAAATCTCAGCAAAGTATCACCTGGTGTCTTGCTGCTGTACAATACAGGCTATATGTAGGCAAACTAACACTCTCACGAAAGGCAAAGAACCAATCCTCCATGCATGGGGAAGCAAAATGCCTTCTTGGCCCATGTCCTTTACATACTGGACCAAAGATGTATAGGGATAATACACTATCAGGCAACAATCCATTTGTTCTACAAGATAAAATTCACATTCTAATATATTGTTCATGCTATAAGGAAACTCCTTTGGAAAGCCATATGTAAATCAGTTTATTTATAGAGAAATAGCGGCAGAAACAAATTTTGCATTTAAGACTACTGTACTAATGAGAGTAGAGACACCAGGAGAATAAAGGGAAGATGGGGGAGCCAGAGGGAATCGATCACAAGGATGGACTGTAACTCCCTCCCAGGGAGATAAACCACAGAAAAGTGGGTAAAGAGGACAAAGGATGATGTAAGAAAAGAAAAGAATAATATATAATTTACCAAGACCTCGTGAGGGAGGGAGGGAGGGTGGGGGAAGGAGGGAAAAAATGAAGAGCTGTTATCAAGGGCTCAAGCAGAAAGAAACTACTTTGAAAATGATGATGGCAACATAGCATGTGCTTAACAAGCAAATGTACTTTAAACCATGATGAATGCCCGGGTTTTGATAAGACCTGGAAGGAGCCCCAATAAACGTATTTAATTTTTTAAAGGAATATTATGAATTCCTCTAATTTGGATGCCCAAAACTCAAAAATTGTAGTCGTTAACACAGGATCGACACTCTTCAGAGAATACCGAGCATAAAGTCTCTTGAAATAGACCATTGCCCTGGCAATAACTTGCTGTCTTAATTTAAGGTATTCACCTAATGTTTGGATAACATTTGTAAAAAAAATTGCCATTCCCAAAACTCTTTTGAGAGAAATTTCAAATCCTTTTGGAGCGCTTTCAAAAGGTCTTGTACCAAAACCCACTGTAAATACTAGGAGCTCTGCCATAAATCCCCTGCCATGGAAAACAACTTGCCATGACTTTAAAAAGCACCAGCCCAAGAAGCAACCATAAACACAGCCAGCCTGGTAACTGAGTTATGCAACTATAATCAGCTCCACTCTGCAAAAGAGGATAGCACCCAGTTCTACTTGATACCAGCCTGCACCACTGCAGTATAAACTCAGTCCTAACTCATAGCTTATTTTTAAAAAAGATTCGCAATGAAGAAAAAATGAAGATTGTACTGTAAAAGAGGATAATTAATATTCAATGACAACCTAAGGAGTTTATAATATTTTTAAATGATACAAAATATATTGTAAGAAATATTTGCTGAGCACTTACTTACTATGTGTTGCTACCCTAAAATTAGTAGACTGGGCAATTTTTAAGTTCCAGAAGAATTATCTTGTGGAATAAAATGTCCTTTTCAAATAGGCAACTAAATGTCCCACCTTAAAGCAGATTCTGCTGAGTGTTCCTCAACATCCATTACCCTACTCTTTGCTCTATGTTAACAAAGCTCATAGTCCTGTTATTTCATTTGGGACTAATGCTTCAGGAATGTTCCCGTACGGAAATTCTGGCCAATGACACATGAAGGGAATTCTGCTGGAGTATAAAAAGGACTTGCGGGCTGAGTCCCGGTAGCGTAGTGGTTGTGCGCGGGACTGCGGCCCACTGGGATGGAGGTTCAATTCCAGCAGTGGGGCTGGGCCTCCTACTCCCACCACCGGAGAGCAGTGATGCCCAAAAAACAAAACAAGAAACAAAAAAACAAAAAGGACTTGCAAAGAGATGCTTCTGTGTTAGTCTGAGTAGGTTAGAGAAACAAATTCTTAGTCATGTATATGGATATAAGGGAAAGGTTTATATACAAAAGGAATGGAATATTGAGAAAGCACCCCAACCCAATCCAGTCCAAAGTCATAAATCTGATATTAGCCCATATGTCCCATACCAGTCTATAAAGTCTCCTTCTAACTCACGAAGCATGTGCAGTAGAGGCGTCCTGGCGCTGGCAGGGGTCTCCCCATGACTCCTCGTTTCCAGGGTTCAGGGTTCGTCAGCAGTATCCATTGGTAGTGAGACTATCTCAGCACTGGCAGGGGTCTCTCTGCGGCTACTCCAGCCCAGCAAGCCCATGTGGCTTCTCCTCTGCCTCCTCCATTCTCCAGAATCAGGATTGATCAGCATGCTATCATTTTAACTTGTTAGTAGTTCATCATCCCAGAAACTCAGTCTAGTCTCTCTCCTCCAATTGGGAAATCCTGCAAGACTTCCCAGAATTCTCAGGAGAAAGCCATGCCCACACAGAGGCCTCATTAGCTATCTCCAGAGTGACAGCTAGACTCCACCCCTACACTCCCAATCATAAAATTGGCATCAAGTACATGACCGCCACAGTTTCCTATAAAGGAATCCATAAGACTAGTAAATATGTGGATCAACAACACACTTTGGTTATCTGTTTATGAAAACTACTAGAACTGAAAGTTCCCACCTTTTGTCACTGACTGTATTCTGACTCATGGAGACATTATGGATGTCAGAGTAGAACTGGGTTCCATATGGCTTTTGGTGACTGAGGTCTTTCCAAAATATATCTCCAAATCTTTCCTCCAAGGCATATCTGGATGTATTTAACCCAACAGCCTTCTGCTTAGCAAATAAGTATGCTAATCACTTGTATCATCTAGGGACTTAGGATATTAGTTATGTCCTATTTACTGATCTGAATGCTGTTTTCTTTTTTTTTTTTTTGGGGGGGGGGGGGAGTATCACTGCTCTCTCCAGTGGTGGGAGTAGGAGGCCCAGCCCCACTGCTGGAATTGAACTTCCATCCCAGTGGGCTACAGTCCCGCGCACAACCACTACGCCACCGGGGCTCAGGCCACTGAATGCTGTTTTCATAACTCTCTCTACTTTGTGGAAATTCGATGAATTAAACACTTGTAATTTGAGCACTTTCCTGCATACATGCTATCTACCAATCAAACCTTTACTTTAGAAAATATAGATTATCACCCAAAGTAAATCAGTAAAAGGAAAAACTGATCAAATTAAACTTTGTAAAAATTATAGACTCTTACACCTAAAATACCATCAAGAGAGTGAAAAGAAAAAATAGAGTGTGAAAAAATATTTTTAAGTCATATATTTGGCGCTGAGCCCTGGTGGCGCAGTGGTTGTGTGCAGGACTGCGGCCCACAGGGTTGACGGTTCAAATCCAGTAGCAGCTCTCCAGGAGCAAGGCTGGGCTTCCTACTCCCACCAGGGCAGTGATGCAGAAAAAAAAATCACATACTTGAAGTTAAGAAATTTGTATAAAAAGAAAGGATTCTTTAAACGCAGTAGCATACTAAATAACCCAATTTTAAGATAGGAAATTATTTGAATAAAAAGGTATATTAATGGTCATATGAATAGGCAATAAGGTCTTATTAAACATTAACTAATCATCAGAAAAAATCCATTTAAAACAGCATGATATGCCACTTTACACTTATCAAAACTACTATTATCAAAAAGATAGATAATAGTAACTGTTGGTGTGGAGATTGGGAAAATTTGAACCTTCATATACTACTCATGAGATTGTAAAATGGTATAATCCCTTTGGAAAATAGATTAGCAATTACTCAAAATGGAAAATATAGAGTTCCCATACAGCCCAGCAATTTCACCCATAGGGATCCCTAAGAGGAAAACAAACAGCAAAAAAATGTTTGCAATTATTCATAGCAGGACTATTCAAGTATCCAGAAAGTGGGGCTGGGGGGTAAGCAAAATGTCCATCAACTGATAAACGAATAAACAATACATGGGATAGTTCCATACAACGGAATACTGAGGCAGTTAGATAGAATGAAGTACTGACATTTCATTCACATTTTTATTGCTATAGCATATTTGAATGACTTAGAAAATGTTAAGCTAACTGAGAGAAAAGCAGTCACAAAAGAACATATGATCCCATTGTATATGAACTGTTTCCAAGAAGCATTCCATACAGACACAAAGTAGGTTCGTGATTGCCTAAGTTTTAGTAGGAGATAAGCAAAGAAATGATTGGTAATGGACACAGATATTATTTGGGGGTAATACTGTGTTTTAGCATTACATTGTGGTAAGGTTTGGACAACTCTAAATATACCAGGGTAAGACAAAAAGTATTGCTGTTACATTCCAGTTTATCCCAAGCAAAACATGTTCTAACTTGTCCCCATGATCCGCAGCTATCTGTATAGACATTCTTTCAGTGATAAGTAACCCAATTCTCTTAATATAGCTAATTTACATCATGCTTTCTGTGCCCTCTCCTGCAGTTCTTTTGCAATTTTTAAAACTTACTTCATTGCTCACAAGAAAGCATGTTTCCTTAAAGAGTCTCGAAACGATTCTAAGAATCGTCCCAAGAAAACCCAGTTCCTCCTCTCTGGTTAGTAAATTGAGACATACTCAGTCTGGCTGAAGACTTAAAGAACCTTATTGTTCTCTGCTTACTCAGGGTCAAGGATGCTTCCCGCAATTATCTTGAAACCTGACTTCATCTAATACAGGGGTGGGGAAGCTTTTCTCTGCCAAGGGCCTTTTGGATATTTATAACATCATGCACAGACCAAAGGGGTTAAACATTTAATCAACTCACCCTTCCCGTGATGGCTCTGTGTTGGGTAGTGTTTGAAACGATCAGCTGCTCTTCAGAAGAAAGACTGTGCTTTCTGCTCCCGTAAACATTGAGTCTCAGAAACCCATAGGGGTAGTTCTGCCCTATTCTATAAACTCATTCTGAGCCTGCAGCAACTGGACACCAGTGAGATTTTGGTTTGCTTTTTAACTGTGGTGGCTGAAATTGCTTCTCTGTTTAGGCATGTGATGCTAGCCGGTAACGATGACATCACAGAACTGATAGAGCCCTTAGTCAGATGTTCCTCAGCCCCTGCTGTAAAATATGTGACTGTCTCTGGGTAGGAATTTCAAAGTAAAATCAAACAGGATTCCATTAGGACAGCAAGACATTTCTGTTGGCTGGTTTGGTGGTTTTGCTACTGTATTTAAGAGTCTTTTACTTAAGGGCACTTGGACTCTTTCTAGCTTCTTGCTGTTGTGAACTGTGCTGCAATGTACATGAGAGGAAACAAAAATGGTATATCATAGTTGTCATTTTCTAACAAAATTCTCTTTATAACTCAGAAAGAATGGGTTGGCTCTGCTGCTCCAGGGCACAGATGCTTATTGACAGCAACAGATAACACTTGTCTTAGAGTAATTAGAGTGCCTTCACACACACAAAAATGCCCAATCATAAGAACATCTTCCCAGGGGCTCTCCTTTGCCTGAAAAATTCAAAGCAGGGAGGTCAGTTCAGATGGTTATGGAGGGCTGAGCCCCGGTGGCGTGCAGGACTGGGGCCCACAAGCTTGGCAGTTTAAATCCAGTGGCGGCTCTCAGGAGCAGCGCTGGGTAGCTCCCACGACCACCCGAGGGCAGTAATGCCCCCCCCCAAAAAAATAAGCATGGTTATAGAGAATACTTTGGGGGGGGGGGGGAGATTCAAAAGGTGTTGTCTTAATAGATTTTCCTCAAAGGATACAGGGTAATTGTGGGGGCTTATTAAGAAGAAGTTTTAAAAAAGTTGAAAACTGCAATGGAGAGAAAAGAGCCAGGAAAGTTACACATTTTTTGCTTCCTCTCATGTACATTGCAGCATAGTTCACAATAGCATGATGCTAGAAAAAGTCCAAATGCCCTTCAGTAGAATGGATAAGAAACTCTTAAATACGCTAACAAAACCACCAAACACCTTATGAGCTGTTCTTTCGAAGCACGGCATGTTTCCACTTGACAATTTTTTTCTGGTCAGTCAGAACCCAAGGCGCAAATTTCACAACTTCCTTTCTCATTCTCAAATCCTCATTAAAATTTGCCGAACCGAGCTCCAGACAACAGTCCAGACAACATCCCCATCTATTAAAAAGTCTGAGGTCAGTCTTCAAGCACAGTGAAAGATTTTTTTTATATAATTTTATTGGAGACTCTTACAGCTACTACAACATTCAGTACATCATTTGTATCAAGCACATTTGCGCACATGCTGCCACATACATTTCTAAACATTTTCCACTTGAGCCCTTGGTACAAGCTCCTCTTTAAAAAAAAAAAAAAAAAAAAGCTCCTCTTTCCCCTCCCCCCCTCTTTTTTTTTAATGAATCATTTTATTGGGGGCCCATACAACTCCCATCACAATCCATACCAAGATCAATTGTATGCAGGCCACATTTACACACCCATTGCCATCACCACTCTCAAAACATCCTCCCTCCCTCCAGATCCCCAGTATCAGCTCCCTATATTACCCTTCCTCCCCTCTCCCCCTTGAACCCTTAGTAATTTACAAATTGGTATTTTTTTCATACTGTACACTGTACAATGTGTCCCACCCTCGCTTCCCTGTTGTCCATGTCCCAGAGAGGAGGCTACGTGTAGATCCCTGAAGTTGGTTCTCCCTTTCTATTCCTCCACCCCTCCCCACTCCTGGTATTACCTCTGCTATTACTAGTCTTGATGGATCATCTATGCTAAGTTTCTCATGCTTCCAAGTTCACTGTACATCTCCTGGTGTAGCTGGATTTATGTGGTAGAATTGGGGTCATGATAGTGCATGGGAGGCAGCATGGGAACTAGAGGAAGGTTGTATATTTCATTGCTACTATCCTGTATCTTTACTGGCTCGTCTCCTCATTACCCCTCTGCAAGAGGATGTCACCTCACCTATTGATGGGCTTTGGGTTCCCAATCTGTACTCCCCCTCATTAATAATAATA
>PVJH01011222.1:18627-63852 GCA_004026705.1 Nesogale talazaci | reverse complement strand
TCTTGGGTTGTAGAGTCTGTGTACCGTCTGCCTAGTATGAACTCTCATGACGGACTTCTCTATCATGTGGCCAGCTGAGATCTCTGCAGCGATGGCTCCTTTTCCCTTCCAGAGAGCAATGTGCATTTTCCTGTGGGTTTCTGAGACTGTAAGTCTTCACCACAGTAGGAAGCCCCACCGTTCTTCCGCAGAGGCCCGGTGGTTTTGAACTCCTGACCCTGTGGCTAGTGGCCCGAAGTGTAACCCACTATGCCACCAGGGCTTCTAGCTCGCAGGACTAAGCATATTCTGATGAGTCTGCAGAATTCTTACCTTTGCAGTGTGTCTCCCCCACAGCCCCTCCAGTGTTTCAGTTCAACACCTGGGTACGGTATGTCCTAGGACGGGCGCTGTCCTCTCTGGTGCGGGGAGGGCTGCTCTGGGCTGGGGCTGGCTTGGTGGCACCTCACCACCACCAGGCTCTGGAGGTTGGTTCCACTTGGGGATCCTTGCTAGTTTGCACCAAACTAGGTATGCTTTGGGTCCCCATGTCTTCACACAAGCCCCGCCCCACCCCTGGCCTTTCCTGGGACTAGGGTTGTGTGTGTCAGACGGTGATACGGTTCTGGGTCTTTACCAACTCCCCCCCCGCACCCCGCCACTTTTCTCTCTGCTTCACTCTCGTTCCTGTCGGTCTGTTACCAAGGTCGCTGGTGTTTTCTTGCAGAGTTCCCAATCTGTTCCAATGCTATATTTTTCCCCTCCACTTGAGAAATCATAATTTCGCTCATCTTGTTCGTTTTCCTGTAGCGTTTGGGCATCACGGCGTGATTCAGAGTAGCTTGTGTGTGCTAAGCCCATCAGGTCTGCCACTTCCGGGCCTCTTTCTACAGATGGGTATTTCTCCTGGTCTTGATCTTTCCCTTTTCAATTGATGAGTGTTAAACAGTTGACGTTCCTGTGCCAAACTACAAGCTATTTTTGTATCCCCTTTGGTCTAGCGGCTTAGGAGGAGTCTGGGAGGCCGGCCCGGGGCTCGTCAGGCTGAGGTCGCCCCCCTGCCATGGCCCCACTCCACTCCAGTGGGCAGACACAAGCCCGAGCTTTCCCGCTCTCCGGCGATTCTTTGCTGGCATCCCCTCGCGACACCAGCAGGACAACACACACCGAGGGCTTCCCCCACCTCCATCCAGGCAGGGCCTGCTGAGCTCTCAAGCTCTCAGTGAGGCTTCGGCTTCGGTGTGGGTCCAGTGCTCAGAGACCCCACAGGGGCCCTCATCCTCTCTTGTGGACACCACTTCCACTGTAGCCATGCCCCAGCCTCAGTTCCTCCCGCTTCCAAGTAATCCCATGAGCCAAACGATGTACTCTTTTTTTTGTTTGTTTGGTTTTTTTTTTTTTGGAGGGGGGAGGCATCACTGCTCTCCGGTGGTGGGAGTAGGAGGCCCAGCCCCACTGCTGGAATCGAACCTCCGTCCCAGTGGGCCGCAGTCCCGCGCACAACCACTGCGCCACCGGGGCTCAGCCCCGATGTACTCTCTTTTTACACACAGGAAAATACCGTCCCTGCAAAGCCAGGCCTCCCCTCGAAGGCTGGGGGGAGGTGTGGAGCAGAGGCAGCTCCTGCCGGGGCCAGGGGCTAGGGAGCCACGGAGTGTTCTGGGGGTGTGTGGGGGCCCTGCTGTCCTGGGGGTTCTGTCTTGAGATGTGTGTCCCGGTTCACGCCTACCTCATGCCTGCAGTTCCACACTGCCTCCTTCGACGGCGGGCTCTCCCAGAGCACACATCAGCGCCTGCCCCCACGGCCAGATGCGGGCCTGCTGACCCCCCACAGCTCGGCCTCAGCCACTCTGCACCCTTCCCGCCCCTGCTGGCTGTGCCGGCCAAGCCCAGCACCTCACAGGCACGCACATGCCCCTTGCATGCTCTCCCCACACCCAGCCCTGCCCATGCGCTTGTACACACAAGTGCACATTCCACACACGCCCAGCAGTGCACACGCACCCCGCACTCACCATCACGCGTGCACGGCACCCTTTAATGCGCTGACCAGACGCACACCTGCATGTGCGCGTGCCAACCCCGCGACTCTGCTGCTCTCTCCCTCTCTGTGCTCCCCCAGCACCCAGACCCGCCGGGAGGGGCGGACGGGGCACCGGGGACGCTGGGCCGCCACGGGGGAACAGCCCCCGGCCCAGGCAAAAAGCAACCAGACCGGGTCTTCTGCCGTACTAATGTATTCCATCTTTCAAAAAGAAAGACATGATTTTAATATTACTTAACAATATGTTAAAAAAGTAGCCCGGCAGGCCTCGTGTTCACGCGGTCACACGCTCTCGGCCAGGCCTGATGGCGTGTGAGTGCGGGTGAGCTCGGGGCTGACCTCATTCGGCAAGGGTCCTACACGAGCCAGCTACAAGTCGGGGTCAAACACAAATAGCGGGACGTGGACACTCTCAGGACGAGCGGGACGAGTGCGGGAGACGCGGGACCACCGGCCCCGCCCAGGGGACTAGGGGGCGGGGCGGCAAGATGGAGAGGCGACGTGGCCAGGCGGGCGGCTGCACTCGCCCCGCGGGGTCCAGCGGGCCAGGCGTTGGCGGGCAGCTCCGGCACAGAGCCCCGGTGCCGGCGCACTCGGATGACGACGGGCACACCAGCGACGGCTCCTTCAGTGGGCAGCAAAGGTGGCTTTCTTCAGGCTGAAGTTGGACCAGTTGATGGACAGTCTTTGGCGAGTCTGCCGCGCGGAGTCCAGGCAGAACCTGCGGAGGAGACAGGCGAGTCCCGGTCATCGAGGGAAGGACGTGGCAGAGCCATCCCCCAGAGCCCTGCTCCTCCTGGCAGGGGGTCCCGCCCAGTGAGGCAGGGCCCAGTGGCACCGGAGCAGAACCAGGGCAGAGATGCCCCCTCAGGCTGTGGCCTCAAGCCAGGCACGGGAGGGCTCACATACTGGTGTCACCTGGAGAGGGGCTTCCCAGGGCACCCCATGCCTGGCACATGTCCACTAACCCCACGACCTCTGCACTCTTGTGAACAACAGGGCTGTCCTCCATCTCTGTCATGGCTGTTCTTGTGCCACCGAACGGTGGGCGGAGCTCTGGCTTGCTGGCTGGTGTGTCACGGGTCAGCCTGCCCCACACTGACCGGCAGGACGTCTCTCAGAGGTCGTTCCAGGGTCCCTAGTTGGGGACAATGTCTTGTGCTTTCTGAAAAGCTGGTGCCATGGAAGACGGGACCCGGTGTCGGGCTCCACAGGTGGCGGCCCAGGGAGCGGGGCTGAGAGCACGTCCTGGGCTTCACCAATCCGTTATTCCGTTATTCAGGATGGACGCTGCTAACCATTGCCCTCTGGCCCCCGGGACGGCGCCAGCCCCGCTTTCCTGCAAATGAAATGACCGGCCAGTGGCAGTTTCTAATCCCAGGTCACTGTGCTTGGCAGCGAGTGACCAGGGCCCACTCCCGGGATGGGGAGCACGAGCCCCTCCAGGCCGGGAGCCTCCCAGATGAGGAGGGTGGGCCCGGCTGGGTGCTGGCTTCAAGGACACCAACTGCAGAGGCCTCCTCACCATCACCATTCAGAGCCAGAGGCAGAGTGTGTTTGCACCCGGGGCCCTGTGCCGAGACCCTGCCAGACCCAGGAGCCAGAGGGCGAGGGGCAGAGGTCAAGAGTGACGTAAACCTGGAGAGAGCCCATGTTTGGGCATCGTCTGTGAGCTCTGTGCAGCCGCTGCGATGCCTCACTGCAGCCCAGGGCATGTCCGGCCTCCTCCTTGACCATTGACGCTGTTCTCAGAGCCTGGAGCTGACCTCTGAGAATGGTGTCCACCGTGAGCCAGGCCGCACGTCTCAGGGGTCGGGGTGCGGCATCGCTGTGGGCGTCTCTGCCTGCCAGAGGGTCAGGGCAGTCTCGGGTGCTTTCTACTCAATGGTCACAGATCCAGCCACATGTGTAATACAAAGACTGACTCCAGGTCAAGCACTGTGTTCCAGCCCAGGTTCCCTCTGGACCCTGCCTGCAGCTTCTTCCCTTCCTGAGGCAGTGACTTCACATGGTGGCTGGTCCTGGACTCTGTCTTCGCATCCGCTGATGAACCTACCAGGGTGCTGCCCTTCTGGAAACCAGCCTCAAAGCTGCTGACTCTCAGAGCACATGAAGCGGAGCGTCCACCACCCTCTTAACACTGACAGACACAGGCCATGTCGGCAGCCCCAGGAACGGCCTCCTGCCCTCCCGGCCCCAGGGAAGCAGTGAGACACTTGTGCACTGTCCGAGGAGGGCCCCGCAGAGTCGCACAGGTTTGGGGTTGGGCTGGAAAGCCCCCACGAGATGGGTTGCTGGAGGGGGCGGTGGGTGCCTGGAGCGGAGCCCCACACCTGGTCTGGCTGCACCTGGACGCGGAGTAGATGGACAGGGTCACGGACGTAGTCTTGCACAGAACGTGCTTTATGTGAGGCCTTCAGCTTCTGTCCAGCGTGTGTCAGACACGCTGTGTCCAACTCCACAGAGTCCCTCTCGAGGTCCAGTCACCCGGAGGCTGTGAGGCTCACTGCCTTTCTGACAGCAGGTGCTGCCTGCGGCCAAGCTTGTCGGCCCAGCCATAGGCTGGGACGTCTCGGGGCCTCAGGAACACACAGGTGTGCCACCAAGTCTGTTCCCGACAGACTCACACCACCCTGACCTGACCCGCCCATCCAACGTGTGCAGCCGCAGCAGACCTAGAGGGCCACCTCTAACGGACCATCACCTTCCCCAGGACCCCACTGCCTGCGCTGAGAAGCCCGACCCCGCCCTTTTCCAGGAACACCTCACTGGCCTGCCCAGCCGTCCACAGCATGTGCAAAGCGGCTGCCAACCCCAGAGGTCAGAGCCACCAGTGTTCGCTATTCCTCGTCCAGAGGACATACGACCACATCTCTGCCCAGAGCTCAAGAAACTCCATTTTGTGACGACTGCCTTGCAAGACGCAGATCTTCCTAGCAAAACACAAACAGCCTTCCCGTACAAGTCAAGAGATTACGCGTTCCCGCCAGAACACTCAACATATGACCACCAAATGTACCAGACTGATAA
The DNA here is from genome assembly GCA_004026705.1 of Nesogale talazaci. Taxonomy (NCBI): domain Eukaryota; kingdom Metazoa; phylum Chordata; class Mammalia; order Afrosoricida; family Tenrecidae; genus Nesogale; species Nesogale talazaci. Next base: position 58,799 of record PVJH01011222.1, on the reverse strand, counting down.
GAAGGAACCAAGGCAACTGAATGTCACGGGGATTTCCCCAGAGTTGGTCAAGTCAGAGAGCGAGGATCCAGGAGACATCACCTCCTCTCTCCACCTGGGGCCCAGGGAGAGCGCCCCGAGGAAGGCTTTATTGGCCATCACGGACCGGAGCTTGCTCGTTCAATTAACCTTTAAGATTTTAGTCCATTATACTGGTTTGCTACATGACATTTTACTTCCACTGAACCCCTCAGGCTTCAGATACTTTGATGTGTGACGTGTGCAGTGAATGTCGCGGTGAGGAAGCGAGCATCCGAACATGCCACTGCGCCTTCTCTCCTCACTGCCCGCCCCGCTCACGACAGCCACCTCATCGCCCGTCCCCCTGGTTGACATTTCCCACTCACGACAACCACGGAAAGAAAGGACGGAAACAGACCTAGCTGGTGGCCACCGGGTCTGTGCACACTCATCGCTTCTCCAGCACTTTCTCCCTCGGAGCAGCAGAAGGTGCCAACACCTGGCCACCAGCCTGTCCACAGCCGCCTGACGTCCGCAGGCAGGCAAGCAGGCAGGCGTGACGCTGGCTCTGGCGGCTGGGTCAGCCGGGCGGGGCAGGACCCTGGGCTTTGGCAGTGTGGAATGACGCAGCCATCCCATTGCCACCCCAGGCCACGAGCGGGTGTGTCAGGCCCCTATGCCAGCACAACTCACTTGACTGTGTGCCCGTGGAGACCACGTCCTCACGTGTCAAATCCCGTTTAAGACTTCTCTTCCCTCCAGCTCCATCACGCCCATTTTCACTGACCATGCATGAAGCGTGCGCTCGGACAGCATGGCCTGTGGCCACCGACGCCCGGGGAGGCGGCAGCCTGAGCAGCTGCCACAGCCGCATGTGTGGGAACCAGCTTGACAGCAGTGTGAGTGCCTGTGCTTCTGTTTTTAAACCAATGACGCTTCTTGTAACTTTGCCTCCCTGAAGTTACATAAAGCGGCTTTCCTCGGTCCCACGTGACTTTCCCTCGCCCACACGACTCCCCTACTGGAGTCCTCCTGCCAGGCTTCAGGCCTGCCCTTGTGAACACAGGCAGCACGTGGCGTACGGACGCCCTGTCAGGACTGCGTCCGCTCTGTACTGTGCACTGTGGATACTGATGTAACTCAGCCTCGACCTATCATCTCTCTTCTTCACGTTCCTCTTTCCCACCTTCCTTTTGGGTTTGAACTTGTGTGTGTCCTATCCTGCCCCATTTCCTCTTTGAACTGTGTGCCTGTGCTGTTCCTGCACGTCTCGTGGCTGCTTCTGAAGGGTCTCCTTCCCTGACACTGCACCAAAGTAACACGGACAGGGCTGCAGCAGACTCCTTGGACCCGGCAGGGCCTCGCAACTTGCCTGCGAGTCCGTCTCTCTCGCCCACGGGAGACCATTGGCACCGGCCAGTCTCTCGTCCTCTCCGTCATGCACAGGGACGCACACGATGGGTCGGAACTGACCCAAGGCCCAGAACCAAGTCTGAAAGAGGCCTCAGCACTGTCTCCCCACCTCCTGCCGTGTCTGCGGCTGCCACGTCTCCTCTCGGAGGCCTTCCGACCGGCCGGCTGCTCTTCCCTCTCCAACTCCTTTGCTGCTCTGTTGTCCTAGTCTCCGCGCACTTGCTACTGGAATGCCTCCTGGGAATTCACAGATTCCCTCTCAATGTGCCATCTACTGAGTCTCGAACCCAACTACTGTGCTTCCTCGTTTCTAGCGTCTTCCTTGCTTCCCCCGTCTTGGGAATTTAAGGCCTGAGAGAGCTCCGGGCTGTCTTCTCTGGAATGTGCCCATGGCCAGGGAGTGCCTCTGCTCTGGCCTGGCCCCTTCCTTCCTGGTGTGGTCCCAGGAGGTCCAGGACGCCTGGTGTGCTCACCTTCACGCTGCAAAACGTGATGCTGGGTCTGCCCGGCAACCCTGTCCACTCCACCCCAGCAAGTTCACCCTGCTTCTCTGGGGGTGGGGGTGGGGGTGGTGCCTAGAAACTGTTCTTGCTCATTCCAAAATCAGAAGTACCTCAAGGAGCAGAAGCGTGTCTTTAAGGGCTGGGGGCAGGGACTGAGGCCCCTTCAAGTATGCAGTTGCCCCTGGTTTCAGAAGCACAACCCTGCATATTGTGTCAAACATTCTGTCAAACAATCTCGCCAAGCCGAGCCTTCCCTACTACGCAAAAAGAAAAAAAAAGTACATACGGGGAGCATTTTAATCAAAAGGAAAACAATTGTATTTCCAGATATCAACGACAACTGCATTTCTTCCTTCTCATTCTTAACCCTTTCGCTTCTACTTTCTAGAAGGGAGTCTGTGTTTGACTGCGACTCTGATGTCTGCTGCAGCCCCTCTTCTACATCTGCCCCTCCGAGCACCTTCCTCTCCCGTGCCTGAGCTACTGGACGCTCGTCCCTCCCCTAGGACAGTCACGATCTTTCACGCACACAAGTGAACACAGGGCCTTGGAGGTGTGGGGAAACTCAATTGTGTCTTTAGCTTTATTTTCCTGCAAACCTTCTGAAGGCCTGTGTGGTGTGTGTCGTGTGTGTGTGTGTGTGTGTGTGTGTGTATGCGCGCGCGCCCACACATAGGCAAACACAGACAGTGATGCTGATGGTGACAGTGATGCAAATAAAATTTGGGACCTCAGAAAAAATGATTCAGTTTTCCATTATATCTTACAGGAAAACTAGGTTCAGTTCTTGGGCTCTTCAAACTCCAGTACTCCCACAGCAAGGTCTGAAAAACCCTGCTCATCGCTGTGGCTGCGGCTCCCTGGCTGACGGGAACCCGACCTCGACACACCCTGTGCTATCCTCATCCCGGCCATCCGCGCCAGTGCTGCCACGTCAACGCCTGTCACCGGGGGTGTTTTGGCACTGCATTGTGCTAGGTATCGTAATTTTATTTACCTAAGAAACCATTAACGTACTGTATTTATTGTGCTTAGATATTTTAGGGGGTGTTTTCACAACCCGGGGCTATTAATTTTGTGTTTAAGGTCGTGGGACACTTAAGCATAATTTGGGATCTCAGGAGCTGAGTTCCGGTGGCATAGTGGTTGAGCGCAGGACTGCAGCCCACTGGCTTGGCGGTTCAAATCCAGTAGCAGCTCTCCAGGAGCAAGGCTGGGTCTCCCACTCCCACCAGAGGGCAGTGAGGCCAAAAAAATGAAATAAAATAAAATTTGGGACCTCAGAAAAAATGATTCAGTTTTCCATTATATCTTACAGGAAAACTAGGTTCAGTTCTTGGGCTCTTCAGTGTCTGAGCGCGAATTTAGAACCAACTGTGTTGGACGGCTGAGTTTGCACCACTGTGCGCACTGCCCACACACACTCAGGAGGGACAGGATGGCTGCTGCGCTCGGCAAGCCACAGTCCCTCTGCTGCTTTCACTTGAAATAGGAGGATGAGCTCTTTCCAGGCTGAAGCGGACCGGCTCACCCAGTTCACACGACAGACGGCTGAGCACAGCCCTGACGGGGCCCGCCCCAGGGTTCCATGACCTGTCCCTGCAGCGAGACACCCCCGCTCTCCCGACGCCCGCGGCTGAGTGTGGGGAGGACTTGGGTTCCCTCAGGCTCCCAAGGGATGCTGCTGTGTCAGGGCCGCCTTCAGAATCTCAGCACCCAGAAGGAGGGGATGGGTCGAGCGTGAGAGAGAGGGATGAGGTGGTGAGAACTTGCGTGAGTGAGCACGGAGTCCCCTCCGGCAGCCAGCGCTGCCCTTTACCTTTTGAAATGCTCCACCTCCCTCTCGGTCTCATCCATGTCCACACTGTCCAGGTCGATATCCTTGGGGAGGAAGACATCGTCTGCAAAGCAAAAGAGGCGAGTCACACTCCTGTTCCAGGGAAACAGCGGGTCACGGATCCTCTGATCAATCTCTCTCCCTCTCTCTCTGACTCTCCTCCGATCAAGCTCAATCTCTCTCTCTCTCTCTCTCACACACACACACACACACACACACACACACACCCCACCTCTTAGGAAGATCCTACAAATGGCCCTCAGAGGTGCCTGAAACACGTAATCCGGGGCACCTGTGATCGAGGGCAGTCGTCTGGAAGGACAGATGTGGGTAGGAAAGTGGGTGCACAACCCACCCACTCAGGTACCAGTGGAACATGGGAGGGTTCTGGGAGCCTAAGCTGCCCAGCTCATACCACACAGGGACGTACCAGAGGTGGACCCTGACTCCCTGGGCTACTCTGAGCAGCCACAGGCCACGTTCCTCCTGTGTACGGCCTTCCGCAGCCCCGCTCAGTCACAAATGCCCTGCAGCCAGAGGTCACCGCCCGCCCCCCCCCGCCCCCCCGCCACCAACTCTCCCCCACGGCTGGATCCCAGGTGCCCCAGCACTCTCACGGCCAAGGCCCCTCCTTGCCTGCTGTGTGCCTGGGTGGTGCAGTACTGAGCCCGCGTAATTTCTATGTTGAAGGTGTCTCTCCACCTCCCCCCTCCCCGCCCCCCAGGGGACGGTTCTCCGGACTCCATCTTGAACAAAGACCCTGCTCCATCCTTGGCTGGGCCGGCTGATGGCCACTGTCAGCACAGACAGCAGGCTGATGGCCGACGCCACACCTTCTCAGTGCCCCACACCTGCCACTCACAGCCATGCCCGGGAGCTGGTGCCCCACGAAGACCAAGGGTGAGAGGACGATGAGACGTCATAGTGCTGGGTGGCGGACAGTCACACACAGCGACAAATGTGCAGGAAGCAAACCCAAACGAGTTCAGGGACGTCCCTCATCACCAGAGACGGTCTGTAGAACACCCACCAACGGGACAGCGTGTGCTTTCCACGTACGCGTGCATGTGTGTGCGGGTGTGTGCAAGGGAGTCGCCCACTAAAGTCACTGAATGCTGCACACAGAGAAACTGCCAGTACTTTTCAGAAGCAGAAAGAGTATGAGCAATACTCTTCTGATCTCAGTACAAAAAAAGGACAAACTCTAACCACAAGAAACCTCCAACTGGAAATGCAGTCATCCAATTGGGTGGAGGGGCTGCAAAACAAGCTAAAATCACAGGCATTCCTAAATTATTCAGTAATCATTCATGGAAACTATCCATCTGGTGCTCTGAGGAAATTTCAAAGAGCTAAACATTTTCCCTAAGAAAAATGTCTGGCCGATTCCAGATTTGAGAAGAACAGCAGTAAAAACACATGGAAAGAGGTAAATATGAAAACTGAAATTAAGGAGCATGCAGAACAAAACAAGACTTACATCAAAGACCTAGTTATTAAAAAAAAAAAAAAAACAGACCAACACTACCTTATTCAAGAAAGAGGGGGGGAAGTATTGATACAGAAAACAAGAAATGATAGAAGGAAGGGTGAGCACTGTGGTGGGAATCTGGAAATTGTGTCTGTCCAAACTGACCTGGTTCCTGACCACAACATGACACAGAGGAGAGAGAAGGAGCACGGGACCGCCAACACGGGGGATTTCCGCCACGCCCGCCAAGTCCGGCAGTCCCCACAGAGCAGGACTTGTTTCAGAGCCCTGAACACAAAGGAGCACTTCCTTTCTGATCTTCTAAAGCAAGTACGATGTCGACACTCAGAGCTATAAAGACAACACAAAAAAGGAGGAAATGCTAGACGATACGACCGATTGTACAGCCATTAATAGCAAGTTGAGCGCCAAATCAAAGTAAGAATATGATACAGAAATCATGTGGTAATCACTCTGGGATCTCAGGGCTGGTTCAAAGATGATGAGCTCCAGGAATAATGCCACATAAAGAGGTCTAAGAGGAAACAACCTGTAACACACAGAGGACACAACCTTGGTTGCTGAAAGCAAAGACTGAAAAGCTTGCTGATGAAGACCAAGGATTATAACCCTCAGTATGAATTGTAACTTAATATAAAAAAGACCGAAACCCACACAACCAGGCGTTGATAGATGGAGGAAAGACTGAAGTTGTCAAAGATTTCATCTTTCTTAGATGAAACAGTAGTTCGAAGATCAAGAGACACACAGAACCGGGTACATCTGCCACAGAGGCCTCGTGACAGTACTGAGAAGCAAGGCGGTTACTCTGAGGCCGGAGGGACCCCTGACCCAAGCCATGGGAGGGTCCACCTCACGGTGTGTGGAGCGCTGAGTATGGAGTACTGGGGAAGAACTGATGCACTTGAGCGAGGGTGTGGCAAGTGTCACTTAAAGTACCGTGGACTTCCGGAAGAACAAGAAAACTAGCCTCTACAGAGACACAGCCAGAATGCTCTTTGGGAGCCAGGATGGCATGTACTTTGGACACGGTGCTGAGTTCCGGGAAGATGGCGACGGAGCAACCCGTACCAGAGGGACGGGGCAGAAACCAGCATGGGAGAGCTACCAAGAGGAAATCCCACACTGCCGGGTCGCGGGAGGAGCAGCATAAAGGTAAGTGGGCACCGAACCACCAAGTTTTGAGGAGCTGGGGGCTTTGACTTACCACAGCAGAGGCAGGCTGGGGTTTTGTCTTAGCCCCGCCACTGTCTCGGCTAGAGCCGGTGCAGGCGCTTTATCTAAACACAGCCAGGGCTTGTCAGCGCCTGAGGGCAAGGTTTTAACCCCTCCAGCCCCACCGTCAGGGATTTGGGGATCAGCTATATTGTTACTTTAGTTTCCCTCTTTTCTCTCTGCCCAATCCCTCCACCTCTCTCAGTGGGATTGTTTTTGGGTTTTCCCCGTTTTTTTCTTCCCTTTTCTCTCACCCACCACAACCGTCCTCCAGACTAGAGCATTTACACCTGCCCTCCACCCACTGGGAGAGCTCCACCCTCTGCAGCGTAACTCGAGCTTGGAGCAAGCCCGCCCACCTTCCATCAAGGGATATCCTGCGCAACCCAACTTCTTATGGATGAAATTCCACCCGCCCTTGGCAGTGCTTGACTCCTCACCTTCTTCGGGGGAAATCCTACCTGTGCAGCTGGGGAAGCTCCTACCTGTCCTCCGTGGTGCCATGTGGCTGAGGAAACTGCCTCCCACTGCAGTGCCTCCCACGGCCTAAGGCAGCTCGGCTGATATTTGCCCATGCTCCATGCTGCTGCAGGAACATGTGCCCACCCTCTGCAGCAAGCTGCACCTGACCAGAGCAATTCCGCCCACCACTCGCAGTGTTCTATACCAAAGCAGGCAACCCACCAGCCTTCTGTGGCACGCCCCTTGCAGCAGAGAAGCACGTCAGGGACCTAGAGGACAGTCTAACACAAATGCAAACAAGAGTCTAGTAAGATCATCAGAGAAGTGGAAGGAAACCTAGGAAGTATGCCTGAAGCTACTAGGCGGAACAACATCAGAATAATTGGCTCACCAGGGGAAGACACAACAAAGAAGTCACCTGCAAAAATAGTGAAAGAATTCTTAGAGGAAAACTTCCCTAGCTTAATGAATGAAAACCAGGCCACCACTCAGAAGGCTGAAAGAACGCCAGCTAGATGGAACCCAAGAAGTCACCAAGGCACCTAACGGTTAAACTATCCAACATTGAGTCAAAGGAGGAAACCATGAGAGCAGCTAGGGAAAAACAAGCAATCACATACAAAGTTCCCAAATAAGAATATGCTCAGACCTATCAGCAGACACTATGAAGAAGAGGAGTGGAGTGATATATTCCAAAAATTGAAGGAAAATAATGCAAGCCGTTAAGATAGACGGAGAAGAGTCTTCTCAGACAAGGAAAAACTCAAAGAATACGTTAGAAGAAACCCAGCTCTACCAAAGATCCTGTCTGACTATGGCAGTCATGTCCTCGTATCAATTTCATGATTGGAAGTGTAGGGGTGGAGAATCTTATGATATTTCCCCTGCGGAGGGAGAGACCATATAGACTCAGTTCCTTGGAGACACTCAACTGACAAGACAACATGGCAGCAAGCTGATCGATCCTGAGTCCTAGGACCTGGAGGAGTGGAGAAGAAGACACAAGGGCTTTCCCTGATGGAAGCAGACCTCTGGGGCTGGAGAAGCCACGTGGAGACTCCTGCCAGTGCTGAGATGCTTGAGAAACCACAGAGAGACCCCTGTCAGTGCCAAGATGCTTCTACCACCACTGGATACATAAGACTCTGCACTTACTGGCCGGTGATTGTCCTGGCGCCATTGCAGGTGCCTCATGAATCTGAAGAAGACTTTATAGACCGGTATCAGACATATGGGCTAATATCATGACTTATGGACATGGATTGGACTCAGTTGGGATTCTTTCTCAATGTTCCACTTCTCTTGTACATAAACCTCTCTCATATATATATGTATACACACATATGTACATATATATGCACATAGATGTCATGTATGTATGTCTATGTGCGTATTTATCAATTTGTTTCTCTAGTCTACCCAGACTAATACACTGATCCAGTATGAGCAGAAGAACAGCATTCACGGAGCACAAATAAGAGACCGCCACATAGAACAACCCCACCAAAGGACAACAGAAACAGCCCCCAAGATACCATTGGCGTAGGGTAGAAAGAAGTCAAGAAGGAGACACATACACACACTCACAGCACCATGATAAGGAAAGGGAAGTAGGAAAACACCCAACACAAAAGGTATAAGATGACATCACAGAGCCAACACATGAAGGGAATGACCCTGAATATCAATGGACTGAACTCAGGAATTAAAACACTGAGGGGCTAGCATAGTGGCTTTGAAAACACAACCCATCAATCTGCTACCTAGAGGAGACACATCTCAAGACTACATACAAAAACACCCAATAAAATAATTCATTTAAAAAAGGGGGGGGAGGGGGAAGAGGAGGTTTTTTTTTTTTTTTTTTTTAAAGAGGAGCTTATACCAAGGAGCTTATACCAAGTAGAAAATGTTTGGAAATGTATGTGGCAACGTGTGTGCAAATATGCTTGATACAGATGATGTACTGAATGTTATAATAGCTGTTAAGAGCCCCCAATAAAATTATTTAAAAAAAAAATACAAAACAAACAAACAAAAAAATAGGCTGAGAATCAAAGACTGGAGAAAAACATACCATGCAAATAGCAATTCAAATTACCAGGAGTTGCACTTTGACCTCAAAGTGCAAACCATAAAAGCTATGTGCGGGGATGAGCCCCGGTGGCATAGTGGTTGTGCGTGGGACTACGGCCCACTGGGATGCAGGTTCAATTCCAGCTCCACAGGAACAAAGGCTGGGCCTCCTACTCCCACCACCAGAGGGCAGTGATGCCCCCCACCAAAAAAAGATATGTGCAGGCTGAGCCCCGGTGGCGTAAGTGGCTGAGTGCAGGACTGCGGCTGGAGGGCCTGCGGTTCAAATCCAGTGGCGGCTCTCAGGGGCAGCATTGGGTAGCGTCCACAACCACCAGAGGCAGTGATGCGCACCCCCCGGCAAAAAAAAGAAAAAAAGAAAAAAAAAAAGACATGTGCCACACTGCATAATGCTCAAGGGAAGGGGAGACAGAGAACGACTAAGCATTTTACACTTATACTCCCTGAACAAGAAGCCCACTGAATGTGTCAAACAAACGCTACAAAGGATGAAAAGAAAGATGAAGAAAACAAGAGAAAACCACTGGAGGATGAATAACTAACTATAGCAAAAGGAGTGTGTACTGGCCCAGATCAGAGATGAAATTAGGAAATTTCTAGAAACCAACGAGAATGTGAACACAATGTACCAAAACTTAAGGAATACAGCAAAGGTAGTCATCAGAGGAAGCTTCGTAGCAACAGGTGCACACATGAGAAAGGAAGAGAGACGTGATTGACATGCTGGCACAAAATTTACAGTAACTACAGCAGAGTCAATAGGACAATCCTACTAATAGCAAAAGAAGTGACATAATAAAAATCAGGACTGAGGTTCAGGAGAGAGAAAAAAAGAGAACTATGTGAAAAATTGAAGCTGATAAACCTACCCAAAGAAAGGAAGGAACACATTGCAATAGCAAGGATGAGGGGACACTACCACAGACCCTAGTGAAGGCACAAGGATAATTACACAGTCCTATGAAGAACTGTACTCCAGTGAATTCAACAACTTGGAAGACATGCACAAATTCTTGGAAAAACAGTCCCTCCCTAAACCATCCCTGATGACTCTCAGCAGACCCATGGCAATAGAAGAAGCTGACAAGGTTGTCACGGGATTACCAACCAAAAAGTCCCTTGGACCAGATGGCTTCACAGGAGAGTTCTACCAAGCATTCAGGGAAGAACTGACACCAATTCTACACAAACTCTTCCAGAACATAAAAAAAGATGGCCAACTCCCAAACTCCATGAAATGAATATCAATCTGATACAGAAACCAGGAGAGGATCCCACAAGAATTGAGAACTACAAACTAATATCCCTAATGAACCTCAATGCAAAAATTCTTAATGCAATACTAGCCAGTAAAAGACAGACGTATTTAAAACAAATAATTCACCACGATCAAGTGAGATTCACACAAGGGATGCAGGGATGGTTCAACATACACAAGAGCATTAGCATCACTTGACAGTGCCGTGAAAAACTATTAAGAACCACATGATAATATCAACAGGTGCGGAAAAAGCATTTGACAACATCCAACACCATTTCCTGTTTAAGATACTCAAGGATATAGGAAGGGAAGGAAAATTCCTCAAGACAATACAAACTACATATGAAAAACCAACAGCCAACGTGGTAGTCAATGGGGAAGGACGAACACAATCCCACTGAAACAGGGGACCAGACAATGATTCAGCACCTTGTCCCCACTCTCATTTAACATTGTACGTGCGGTTTTAGCTAACTGCATAAGGCAAAGAGACATCAAAGAGGTCTGAGGAAGAAAGAGGTGAAACTGCCATTCACAAACGATAAGATTTTATATTTGGAAAATCCCCAAAGCTCCACAAGGGGAATACAGGAGGTAACAGAAGAATATGGCAGAGTGGCAAGATATAAGATCAACAAAGAGAAGTCTACTGGACTGCTATACACATCAGATAAGACCACACAGAAGAGGAGATCCAAAAGGTGTCACCCTTCACAATAACCAAGCACAAATTGAAATATCTAGGGATATACTTGACTAAAAGGATGAAAGATTTATATGAGGAACACTACAAAACACCAGTACAAGAAGCCAAGAGTGACCTCAACAAATGGAAGAATATCTCATGGTCGTGGTTTGGAAGACTCAAGATAGCGAAGATGTCAGTTCTTCCAAAGACACTATGAAGGTTTAATGCAATCCCGATACAATTACCCTCATCGTTCTCCAAAGAAATGGAAAAAGTGGGCAAGTGGACATTCCCCATAGAAGGGTCGCAGGAAAGAGACGAACCAGTCAGGGTGCAGTGAAGTAACGATGAAACTTATTTCCACTAGTTCTTAAATGCTTCCTGTCCTCAACTATCAAGATCCCAAATCCAGACTGGAAGAGGTGCTCTGGTACAGATGGCAACTGGAAATACAGGGAATCCAGGACAGATGAACCCTTCAGGACTGGTAGTGAGAGTGGAGATAGCAGATGGATGGATGGAAGGTGGGGAAGAGAGGGGGAACCAATTACAAGGACCTACATATAACATCCTATCTGGAGGACGGGCAGTGGAGGAGTGGGTGAAGGGAGACATTGGCAGTTTAAAATGTGACAAAATAATAATTTATAAGTTATTTAGGGTTCATGGAGGGTGGGATAGTCGGGGAAACGATGAAGAACTGATGTTAAGGGCTCAAGTAGAAAGCAAATGTTTTGAAAATGATGACAGCAGCAGGTGTATGCAGGTGCTTGACACAATATATGTATGCACATATGGTTATAAACGTTATCTGAGTCCCCAATAAAATTCTTTTCTTTTCTTTTTTTTTGTTTTTGTGTTTCTGGGGCATCACTGCTCTCTGGTGGTGGGAGTAGGAGGCCCAGTCTTGCGGCTGGATTTGAACCTCCAACCCAGTGGGCTGCAGTCCCGCACACAACCACTACGCCACCAGGGCTCAGCCCCCCAATAAAATTATTTATATTAAAAAAAAAAAAAAGAAATGGAAAAACTGATTACCAACTTCATCTGGAAGGAGAACTCAAGAATGGGAGGACTTGCTTTACCTGAGTTTAGCACATATTATACAGCCACAGTGGTCAAAACAGTGTGGTCTTGGTATAATGATAGATACTCAGACCAATAGAAAAAAACGGAAAACCCAGAAATAAAATCATCAGCATACAGACAACTGATCTTTGATAAGGGCCCCAAAAACATCAAATGGGAAGCAGATGCCCGCTGCAACAAGAGGTGCTGGAAAAAAGTGGACCTACTGAAGAAAAATGAAGCAAGACCCTTATCTCACTCCATGCACAAGAATAAAGTCACAGTGGGTCACAGACCTGGAAGTAAAACCCTGAACTATTACGGCCATCAATGAGGGAATTAGGACAAACCTGAGAACCTTGGCATGGGAATCTGAAACAGGGAAGGACACAAACATAGAGGAGGCACAAATTGACAAGTGGGATCTACTGAAGATAAAACACCTGTGTACATCGAAAGAATTCACCAAGAGAGTAATAAGAGAGTCCATCTTTAGCAATGACAAATCAGACAAAGGACTTATTACAAAAATCTACAATACCCTGATAGCTTCCAAAAAGAACAAAACAAACTGCCCACTGAAGAGGTGGACAAAGGACCTGAACAGAAATTTCATAAGGGCAGAAATTCGAATGGTCAATAAGCATATGGAAAATTGATCCTGATCACTAGCCATAAGAGAAATGCAAATTAAAACTATGAGACACCACATAACACTCTCAAAGATAGCCCAATTCAAAAAATTAGAAAGCAACAAGGATTGGAGGGGCCATGGGGAAGACAGAAATTCATCCAGTGCTGGTGGACCTGTAGGTATGTACAGCCACTATGGAAATTGATTTGGCGATATCTAAAACAGATGGAAATTGAGCTACCATATGACCCTGCAAATCCCCCTACTGGGCATAGACCCAGAAGAGGCAAGCAACAAACCACGGCCAGACATCTGTGCCCCGATGTTCATCGCAGCACAGCTCACAACTGCAGGAGTTGGAAGCAGCCCCGATTTCCATCACCAGGTGAAAGGATCAAACAACTGTGGCACATTCATACAATGGAGCACACATAGGAAGCACATGGCCACATGGGAAGAACTGGAGGAAACGATGCTCACTGAAGCAAGCCGAGCACAAGGGCATGTGGTCAGGAGAAGGCCATCATACTTGATAAGATGGAGGAGCAGCGAAGAAGAGGTAGCCCTGGACACAATGGGTGGACGGACAGGAGGTGCGACAACGGGCTCAGGATGGTGAGGGTGGCCCAGCGCCCAGCGAGGTCTTGCTCTCCTGCACACAGGCCGGGCGCGTGCCGAGGCGGGCGGCTCGAAGGCACCGACAACAGCCGGGAGCATGAGGAAGGCGGGAGGGGCTCAGACAGCTCAGTAACTGGGCCAGGTAGTGCTTCTCCCGCTGATGCACACAGAGGTGCTGGGCGGACTGATTCGACAGCGCAGGACATACAGAAGAAGACACACGGGAGCTCTGTGGGCACAGTGGCTGAGCACCAAGCTGCTCTGCAGGACGAGACGTGGCCCTGTGCTTCCCTGTGGAGCAGCTGCTCTCTGTCCCCCAGGGTGGCCGGACGTCGAGGTCGACTCGGCAGGTGTGGAACAAGCAAACACCACGACGACCTTCACAAGGAGAGCAGTGAGCTTACTTTAACACCCATCTCTGAAACACAGGGGCCGCGAGCAGTACCAGGGCGCAGCAGGTCAGTGTTGGCACGCAGGGCGGCCCGAGCGGCACCGCGGATCTGAGCTGGGCTGTCATCTGGAAGGCTGGCAGTTTAAACCACCAGCAGTTCCGGGGAGGAAGGGCTGACCAGTCAGCAACGCACAGGGCTCCCCATGAGTTGGCCCTGGCGCGATGGCAGGGGCAGGGAGCCTGGCAGGGAGGCCAGTGTCTTACCCAGCAGCAGCAGGAACAACGCTGCGGGGAAGTGGCCGGGGGGGAGCGAAGCGCTCCCTTCTTGGAGGCGTCTTGGATCACGTACCTGGGAAGTCCTAGGGTGTAAGCAGACTGTGCAACCATCCAGGGCGGCTGCTGCTAGTGGCCGCAGAGCTCACGGCTTTCAAGGCCGGGCTTTTTCTTCAGAAGCACGCACAGTGAAAATGAAAAAGCAGGTACTCCAAATATATAAAGGACTCTGAAAACCATGAGGGAGCAAGACCCAAAACCCAATTTTTAAAAACTTTTAAGGGCTGAGTCCCGGTGGCATAGTGGTTGTACGTGGGACTGCGGCCCACTGGGTTGGAGGTTCAAATCCAGCAGCAGGGCTGGGCCTCCTACTCCCACCACCAGGGGGCAGTGATGCCCCCCCCCCCCCCACAAAACTTTTAAGAAGTTATGAACAGACTATTTCTAAGACAGAGAAAGAGACCGGCCAGAGTGAGACGTGGAGATGGCTCAGCAGGACGAGGGCGAGCCGGTAGGCAGAGGGGGCGTGGGCCAGTGTCTGTCCAAGATGCAGCTCCCGTGCAGACATGTTTCGTTGCCCAGGACCTGCTGGCGGGTTCCAGCATGAGGAACAGGAAGGGGCGTGGCCTCTGCGGGATTAGGTGGGCGGGGCCATGTCCGCTATAACACTGGGGCACACAGTCCTCACAGGAGAACAGCGCCACCTGCCCTGAAGGAGAGGTCCAGCCACCAGAGGCCAGGTCCCTAAAGGGTGCTGCTTCCCAAGGTCCTACAGCACCCCTGCCCGTGTGTGTGTGTGTGTGTGTGTGTGTGTGTGCATCCTTGGCAAAGGGTTACCATCAGCTGTCTGTAGAGTCATAGGGCACAAGGCACCACCCAGAACCAAGAAGTCACAACCCCCCTGGACAGCGGTTCCTGCCCAGGCCACCGCTGCGAGGAGCGTGCAGGAACACGGAGTGGCGGTCAGCAAATGCTGACCAGGCCGGTGTGGCGGGGGGAGGCCTCGCGAGCCGTCCCGCTCGCTTCTGGATGGATGCCCTCCCTCAGGAGCACGCCCCCAGAGGAGTCGTGAGAGGGCCGGCGCTGGGTGGCAGAGGGCAAGGGGGCTTTCTGTTGCAATGTGATCACATTGGGTCGCGTCTAGATGCAGAGCCCGGGCAGTGGGGGGCACCAGGGGGGCACGCCCGCAGCCCCACCCACGCGGCATTTACCGATGGAGTTGCTGACTCGCTCCCCTTTCTTCTTCTTGCTCTTCTTGCCCTTGCCTTTGGGCTGCGGAGACTCAGCAGGGCCCGGCTTGCTGTCTCGCAGGCACTCGCTGGGGGAGCAGGTGGGCGAGGGCGGCTGGGTGGCGCCCAGGGCGGGCTTGTCCTCCTTCATGTGGTTCAGCTGCTTTTTGCTGCTGCTGCTGCCGTTGACTTTCCTCTCCTCTCGCTTCGGCTCAGCCAGGGCCGTGAGGTCAGCGGCTCTCGGCCTGGCTCTGGGTGCAGGCTCAGGGGTGGCGGCGGTGGCGCGGGGACACTCCCCGGGCTTTTTGCCGGGGGCAGGCCTGAGCTTGGTCCGGCCGCCCGCCTCCTTGTGGTCGCGCAGGACGTCAAAGAGGAAAGCCAGAGGCTCCTGGGGCTTGCCGTTCACCTCCGCCATGCGGGGCACCAGCTGGGCGTCCCCAGCGCCCGCCTCCAGCCCGGGCCGGGGCTCTGCGTGCGGGTTCACATGTCTGGGTGGGGAGTGCGGGGAGGTTTCCGGCTCTTCCAGGGGCTCCAGGGAGCCGTTGGGGAGGCAGTCTGAGGTCAGCACAGGTGCGGGGGTGGCCTGACAGTTGCCTGCCAGCAGGTCCAACTTGGGGCAGTCTTTACTGGGCCGCTCCTTCTTCTTCTTCTTCACGGCCCGCAGCCGCTGCAGCTCCTCTTTGAGCCGCTCCTCCTCCTCCTGCTGCCGCCGCCGCTGCTCCTCCAGGACCTGCAGATGCTCCCGCTCGCGCGCCTCGGCCTCCAGCCGGGCCTTCTCCTCCAGCTGTGGGTGCAACAAGAAGACGAGGGAGAGAGGCAGTGAGCACAGGCGGGCCAGGCACACAGGGCACGGGACCCTAGCGGAGCTTCCCACACCACGGGGTACGAGCAGAGTGCCGGGGGCCAGGTGCTTACAAGCCCCAGCCTGCTGTCGGCTGCGCTGTGCCAAGTACCACGGGCTGGGGTCCCTCTCTGCCTGCCTGTGGCCAGGGGCCTGGGCTGAGCACTCCTTGGAGTCTCCAGCTGCTCTGCAAGGGAAAGGCAGTGGCGCCCGCTGCAGACAGCTGACCGCGGCAGGAATCCTACCAGAGCAGCTCTGTCCTGCCCCAGAGTCAGTATGTTTCCACTTGCTCTCACATACAAAGATTAAACAGGCAAGCCGGAGACACCTTCACGGGGGAAAGGGGGAGTGGGCGGGGCAGTGACAACCTTCCCAAGCTAACAGAGAGTGTGTGTGCAGGCCTCGAGAGCTGGCCCTGAAGTGGAGCGTCCACCTTGGAGGAGGCACGCGTGCACACGTGCCGACCTGTGCTAAAGCCCCTGCCCAGAGCATGTGCTCCAGTAGCCGGGGGACAGGCACACTGTGCGCACAAGGCTATTTCCTCTGGGGGGAGCAGTAACTCCACCTACCAAGGTGCAAACCCGCTGGGCTGGACACGCACGTACTGTAGTGGGGGCGGGACACTGGGCAGTTCCCGGCAGGAATGCACCAACAGGGCATAGGCCATGTCCTGGAGGTCCTGGCCCTGCCCTGGTGGTAGAAGGGGTGGCCCTGGAGTCACTGTGTCCATCACAGCTCAGTGGCGGCCCGCTGCCACCAGGCCCCTCACTGAGCACACCTTGCTGAGATGTCTTTTTGCTTTGTGCCTCAGTGGGTCAACAGGTGCCAAGGTGCCCTGAGGAACACGTCCCCCTTTCCGGGGCAGCGCTCGATGAGGAACACTCCCTGAGCATGGTGGGGAGGAGGAAGAGCAGTGGAGTCACGGGAAGGAAGAAGCCCATCACGGCTCCCGCCACACTCAGCGTACAGGGGTGCCTGGAGGTGGCTGTCAAGGTAGACTCCACACTCCTCCATGATAAGATAAGGCCATTGGGGGATACTGGGGCATGCCGGCATGGACCTGGGGAAGCTGCATCCCCACCTTGACCTCTTACCCAGCAAAGCCCTGCACTCTTCCCCCCTGCCTGCAGGGCGAGCTGCTTCCGTGCAGCACCAAGGCACCTAAGCCACTGGTTCTGCTCTGATCCCAATCCCCGGCCACAGGCGGGGAGCTCAGAGATGGTGTGGAGGTGCAGAGTACAGATGCGGCACCCGTGAGAGAGTACCCAGGAAGAGTGAGACACGGGTAGAGTGGGTTCAGGGAGGGCCCATGGCACTTGCTTCAAAAATTTAGTCTGCTTGGCCCAAGGGAGCCCACGACAGAGGCCAGGTGACCAGGCTCCTGAATTCCTGCGGGTTCGCCCCAATCCCACCCTGTCTTCTCTCCACGGCCTGGCAGCAGGTACAATGGCGGGTCCAGACCTAGGTTAGGGCCTGTAAGTGCAGCTGCTGGGTGCAGGCCTAGCTTAGGGGCTTGGGGCAGAGCACAGCCCTGGGTGGTCTGAGAGTCACAAGTGGTCATGCTGGAAGCTGCATTGGAGGATGTAAAGTCGGCCCTGCACAGGACACCTTCTGGTCAGCACCTCTGGCAGGCGACTGTCCATGCTAACAGGGCCCTCTCCTCTCTTCTCCCACAGCCAGCACCCTTCCAGTCGTTATCACACTGATCTGCCCACGGAGGTCTGGGTCTCAGGCATCATTTGGCTGCAGGAACCAGGCGAAGCTGTGTGATGGGAAATCCCAAGAAAAACGACTTTTAGTGCATCTGGTGCTGAGTGGTGCTTCTCTGCCCCAGGCCGTGCCATGTGAAGGGAGGGCACAGCTTCCCGGCCAGCAGAGGCTCTCTGAAGGCAATGGCCAGTCACCAGGCCACAGTTCACTGGACCCCCACACCTGATCTCAGAAGGTCCCTACCTATGGGGCATCCCTGGGGAAGATGTGGGCTGTCTGAGGGTCTGGTCATCTTATCCTACAGCCCTCAGGACCATGGCCCAGGCCACCCAGAGCTCCCTTTGCCTGACCCTTCCCAGCTCCATGGTGAGAATCCCAGGAGCTGGACAGGCTCCTCAGCTGGTGCCGGAGGGTGGGGGTTGTCACTGTGCAAATTATCTGCCTCTTTTCCTCCACGTCTGCCAAGTCCACGTGGCCAGATCCGTCCAGCCCTCCCACACACATACAGCAGCCCTGAGAACCAGCATGCACAGACACACGGAAGCCCTGGCCTCCCCTGAGAACCACAGTGCACAGAGAGACAACGCCTTGGACTCCCTTGAGAACCAGCATGCTGTGACACCAGCGTGCACAGATACCCTGACCTTCCCCAGGAACCAGTATGCACAGACAGACGGACGCCCTGACTTTTCCTGAGAACCAGTGGCAAGATAGACGGACGTCCCGACTTCCCCTGAGAACCAGTGTGCAGACAGACGGACACCCTGACCTCCCTAGAACCCGCGTGCATAGACACCCTGACCTTCTCTGAGAAGCAGTGTACACAGACGGACGGACGCTGTCACCTTTCTTTGCTTGTGTCGCGCTCGCTTGGCGGCCCGCGAGCTGCTGGCGGGCCGGTTCTCGGAGCTGTTTATAAACTGCAGCAAGTCTTCCACCTTGCGGTGGTCGACCACGCTCTCCCGTTCCGAGGCGGCGTCTGCCTTCTTCGGTTGCTCCTCTTTCCTCTTGGTCAGGCGCAGACGAAGCTTTTCCCTCATTTCTGCATAATTCCTGCTTGTTGGAGCTGCCGGAGGCTAAGGCAGTGAAATAAGAACATCATCGGATGGGCCTTCAGAAGTGCCCCATCTCTGTTCCCTACCTTCCAGGCCAGCTAATACCCTCTGGCGAGAGAAGGGCTCAAGCAGATGCATGGTCACCTGCCGCCGGCCTCTGGGCAGCTCACCACCCCGTCCCACCCCCGCTGCCCGTGTGCATGCTGGGATGGAAGCAGTGGCTGGTCCATAGAGGGTCTTTTAACGTGCAAAGCAGCTGTGCATGGGGCTGTGACCTGCTTTACTGTGCACGTGATGGCTCTCGGCGGGTGGCCTGTCCACGGTGTCTCTCACCAGTGATTGTTAGTGATTCTGGGTCAATGCCAGAACAAGGTTCCTTCTGCTGCTCAGTCGTTTCTTTTTGTTTGTGTGTTTTTGTGGACATCACTGTCTCTGGTGGTCGTGGGCGCTACCCAGTGCCGCTCCTGAGAGCCGCTGCTGGATTTGAACTGCCAAGCCTGCGGGCCGCAGTTCCACACTCAACCACTTACGCCACCGGGGCTCAGCCCCTGCCCAGTCATTTCTTACAGAGGCTGCAGATGGACGCCCAGGGCCGGACATGCCCACAGCAGGAGGGTGACAGCCTCGCGCCTCCATCAAGGCCGCGCCAAGCCTGATGGTGAGCACTACCTTCTACAGACAGAGAACCACACCAGCCCTGTCCAGTTTCCTTGGGGTGGGATGTGCTGGCTGTGCCCTCCACCCTGGCTGCCCTGGGTGTGTCTGAGCAGGACTGGGACATGGCTTACAGAGCAGGCGGGCAGTGAGGAGGACCGTCCATGCTCCATCACCTCCACAGGGACAGGGCAGGTGTGACACACTGCCCTTCCATACCCACACGCAGCCACGGGGTGTGCTGTGCCTCCTGGTCCCTGTCGCGGACCCCAGGGGCCTGGCGCAGGCGCACTCACCCCTCCGTGTCCGAAGAACTCGCAGTAGCAGCAGTCACAGTACTTGCCCTCCTTCTGGTTGGTGGAGGTCGAGGTGCTGGAGCTGTGCTCAGAGCAGCTGTCCTCATCCCCGCTCTCGTCCCCGTCATCCTGCTGCGGGTCATAGACTCCGTTCTCACAGCGGTGCCCCTCACAGTCAGGGTCACTGCAGAGGTAACAGCCAGTGAGCAAACAGTCTGCCCCAAACACACGCACGCAGTGCTTGACAGGTACCTGGCTCGGCAGAGGCACGGTCACATGCAGGGTGTGGACAGGGGAGGGGACCAGGGGATGGGCATCTCACAGAGGAGAACCTCCCGGGCAGGAAAGGCTGGTGGGCCCAGGCTCATAGCACTCTGTGCCCTGCAGAGACTGCGTTCTTGAGTATCCTGCGCCTCTGCCCCGACCAGGGCCTGCTTCCCCGGCTGCCGACCCCACCCCCCCCTCCCCCCCAGTCCCGCACAACACAGCAGGCTCACAGTGCAGCCACCCCACCCTGCTCAGCTTCCCATGACAACAAGCTCACCTGCACACACTGGGGGGTGCGCTAAGGGAGCCGTCGGTGGTGGGAGGCGGGGGCGCCACAGGGGCTGGGCAGAAGTTCTTCCTTGTGTCCACAAAGCCTGGAGCTGGGGTAGCGGTCTTGGGGAACGAGGGGGCCGTGAGACTTGCCAGGTGGGGTGAGGAGGCTGGTGAGAGTCCGGCAGGGGAGAGGGGGGGCAGCGGCGTGAGGCCCGTGGGGCTGCTGTGAGGCGCGGCTGGGCCTGGGGGCCTATGGTCCTCCTTGGGAAGGCTGTGGAAGACCTCACCTGCAGGGAAACAGCACGAGAATGGCAGCAAGACTGGGCCTTCACGTGCACCTCTGGTTGGCCATGCAGCAGTACGCAGCCTCGTTAACAGAGAAAGGCCGCCGAGACCCCCAAGCCTTGGTCTGTCCACCTCAGGGTTGCCACTTCTGACACCTGCTGACCATACCTGAGAGGGCTTCCAGAGGGCGTGGGACAGCAGAGCAGAACAAGGCAATTCCCAGTCTTCCTGAAGCCCCCCAGCACATGGTACTGTGAGCGCCTGAGAACACGCCGGTGCCCCCAGCAGCCTCGGGGGCGTGGCACCCCATCCAGCACGAGACCCCAAGTGTGCTGCGAAGCTTTCCCATCAGCCACACTCCCCGGAGGGGCCTGCCCCCGCTGTGAGAGCGACGGTGGTTCAGTGGGTCGTTGGGCGACCACAAAGCGAGAGTGCGTGAGCGGGTCTGCGAGCACACCTGCACTCAGACCGCAGAGCCGGCAGGCAGGCAGGCAGGCCGATCCAGAGCCCCCGTCAGTCAAGCAGAGGGTCCCGGGGGCTGCGCAGTGGTCTCTGCATCTCACCAGAGGCAGGGCCAGCCCCTGCGCCCCACTCTGCCTCCCTCAGCCCCTCCCCATGGGCTCCCAACTTCCTCATCAACCTAACAGCACCCAGAACGGGCTCCTTGGAGTTCCACAGCCCGGCCTCACCCATGGCTGGCCGTCAGCAGGGGGCCAGGGCAGAGCCCCGCGGGAAGCCATGACAAACACCCCTCACCAGCGAGCGCCCAACGTCACCCTGTGCAGACGCGCCCCCCTCCTTACCTATGGACGGCGGCCTCTTGGATGACACCTTGAACTGGCTGTTGCTGGACTGCACGGTAGTGGCGGTGCAGGAGACGGAGGACGTGGCCGACGAGGTGGCCATCACCACTTTATTGGCTTCCATGAAGGCCTCTTGGAAATTGTATAAGCATTTCTTCTTTGCAGTGTTTTTTTTCTCCTTGCCATCCGAGCCTGCGGGTGTGTCGCTACTGGTGGGCGGGGGGAGGGCTTCCGGTCTGGCCTCGGAGAGCGCCGGCCCGAGCAGGTCGCCCCCTTCAGAGGAGAAAGGCACAGTCAGGCTCCCAAGAGAAAGGTGTCCAGCCTCCTGCAGACCCCGAGCACACGCCGGGCACCAGGAGAAACCTAGGCCCGGTCTGAAGGGAGGGCTCCAGGGATGGGGCCAGCCCACTGGCCTCCCAGCCAGGAAGCACATTCACGGAGCACCCACTACTACTGGGCAGCTCCAGTACTCGGCTCTCGGCAAAATTCTGCTTTACTCAGTGTCTCAAAACTCGTTCCTGAGGCTGGTGTTTACTCTTAATCTAAACAGATGAAGGAACTGAGGCTCAGAGAGGTTAAGCAACTTGCCCAAGGTCACACAACTAGGAATCCTTCCTGAGCACGCATCTGGATGCCCAGCCCCACTTGTTCTGTACTCAGGCAGGGCAGGCCTGAGGGATCTGGCCACATGAGCAGCACAGGTGGGGGTGACGGCCCCACTCGGGGGTGTGCTGGCCATGGAGGACCGATGCAGGCATGGGAGGAGAGAGGGAGGGTGGAAGACGGTCAGATTGTCACACTGACTGTGGCCCTGCACCCAACTTCCGTGTACGGGGTCTGGGTCTGCTTGCTGCCACTGCTTGAGAGGCAAGTTCACGTCAAAGGCCCAGCTTGCAGCCCTGGGCCCTGACGCTGCGTCGATGGGCGTGAGCAGGGCCGGGGAGGGGGCCTTGTGCCTCCTGGAGCCAGGGGCCCAGGGCTGCTGTGCTCAGTGAGGCTTCCGGGACCGGCTCTGGCCAGCTAGAAGGTAGCAACGACAACCAGCACCACAATCACAACCACAATGGTGGGGAGGGTCAGGAGGGGAGCCTACTCAGCTGGGTTACTTTTAAAACTTGAAGAAATTGTTAACAAATTCCTTACCAGAAATTGTATCTGGCAAGAAAGTGCCAGGGTTCCAGTTCTTATCATTCATCACTTCTGATCCCCAGAGACTTATAAATTTAGAACTAGTCCACTCTGGAGTGTTCCCAAAACAGGTCGGGTAAATATGGTCTTGAAGAGATGCATTGAATACCTGATGCTTATTTGTGTGATTCTGAACAGGTGCTGGCGGTAAAGCCTACAAAAAGAAATGTTCTAATCACTTATCGTCACACTTCACATTCTCTGCACCTACGCACTTACACTATGAGCAGACACGTGGCTGGCACGGTCACCAAGGACGGCTGCAGGTGTGTCTAAACGACACACAGGGGTGCGGACACGCCACGAGTGGCGAGGGCTCAGTGCCACGCCGCGGCCGTCGGCGACAGCTAGCCTTCCTCCCTGAGCCCCTTCCCAGGCACGGCCCACTTGCACACCACGTGCCCCGGGGCGCAGGCTCCACCTGACGGGTTTAGCGATCCCTGCTGCAAATCCACCTGGGGCATCCTGCCCGGGCTGTCTCCCCTCAGGCAGGCACAGCAGAGGGCTGCCGAGGCCTGGTCTGAAACGATACACCGAGGCAAGGGGGAAGGGGACCCAGGCCCACCAGCTGCCTCGAACCATCCCCACTCGGGCGGGCTGCTCTCTCCCTCCACCCCAGGTGCCAGGCCCTGTCTGCTGACCTCCCTCCCAGGAGCTGCTGAGCGTCTGCTCGGGGAGCCCTCCACGGCACCGGTCGTCAGCCTCCTCCCTCACACCCGGCCCCCCTCCCTCCCCACTTGCTCACCACAGCCAGAGTGGTTGTCCGTGAAGGTGACTGTAACCACATCACTCCCCACTGAGCTGGACATCAACCCACAGTCCTCCGTGGGACTGCTGAGCCCTCTCTCATGCCCCCCACACCTCGGGGGTCCTTCTAGGGGCCACGCTGTGCTCAACACGGCCTCCGAGAGGCTGCTTTGGCCTCACCCCCATCACCACTCGCCCTGGAGCCCACCCGGTCTCGGTCCCCACTGACAGGGAAGCTCCCAGGGGTCACCTGGCTGCTTCTCCCAGATCAAGCCCGAGTCACAGAGGTGGTGGGCCTGGCACACACTATCCCTCTGCTTTTCTGCCGCAACTAACGAGTGAGTGCCCACGTGCAGCAGCGGGAACCACCCCTGGCTGCGGGGCCCTGCATGGTGGCAGAGAAGTGTAGTGAGGACCACACACTCTGCGGGGAGGATCTGGGGAAGTCCCCCGGGGATCAGGCCTCTTGGGGCCAAGAGGGCCCAGGCTGGCGTAGGAGAAAGAGGTCTGCAGGTGCCAGAGTGGGTGGGGGCCGAGGACAGGATGCCATGTGTGCTTTTGTCCCTAAGGGGCTAGGGACCCAGAGAGGGTGGGAGGCATGGCGGGCAGTGTGGTGGGCGATGACTCGACTTGGTCAGGGGCCACAGGATGATGGTGCTGGGGGTGGGGTGGGAGGCTACAGAATGCTAGCCCGCAGGGCCTCGGTTTCCTAGCTGCGTGACCTTGGGCACATTGCTCCACCTGGCTGGGCGTTAGCTTCCTCCCCTGCCAGCTGGCAGCTGCTCCACTGTCCGACCAGAGAACACGGCAGGTGGAGCGCCAGGAGCACTTTCCCGGGGCAGGAGGGCGCTACCCTACAGAGGCTGGCAGAGGGCGCTCACGGGGCCTGGGCTTGGGGGCTGGGGCGCCTTAGGACACGCGAGCAGGGCAGGGCTCCGTGAGGAGGCCAGTCTGGAGTGGACACTGAGGGGCTTTAGGGCTGGGAGAGCAGGAGTCCACTCCTGTGGCTCTGAGGGTAAGCGCAGGGCTCTGCCTTCAGTGTTCCTTTTGCTTGGCTTTTGGGGAGGGGGAAGAAGTAACCAAGGTAACAGGAATGAGGGCTTTCACTAGAAAGCAGTTTCTCCAGAGGAGGTGGGCCTGAGAGGCGGGATGGGGCGGGCCCTCCTGGAAAGGGCAGCGTGTCCGGCAAGTGCGAAAGGCCCCAGAGGCAGCTGCTTCCAGTCAGTGTGACTGTGGCCATTGAGGGCAGGGCAGGGCCGGGGCCCTGCAACTTGTCCTGTGACTCTCAATGAATGGCCTGTGGACCCAGGCTCCTCGGTTCTGGCTGATGGAGAGCTCCAAGTGGGCAGCTGAGCATCTTCCAGTGGCTTGCCCAGGTGGCACTCCCCGCCCACCCCATTTTCCCTCTCTGGTGTGACTTTTCTGGCCAGCGGCATGCATCCCTGCTTTAGCTGTCCACCTCACCGAGCCGGCCGGACATTGCTGAAGCTACATGGATCGATCGGGGCCGGTGGTCTCCTGTTTTCCTAGCATGGAGCACCAGGCCTGGCATGCCAGAAGCTCAATAAATGCTTGCTGGAGTCGAGTGTTCTACAAAAATGCATCTGTAAAACAGTCACACTAGAGGGCTGAGCCCCGGTAGCGTAGCGGTTGTGCGTGGGACTGCGGCCCCCTACTCCCACCACCGGAGAGCAGTGATGCCCCCAAAAAACCAAACCAAAACAAAGAAACAGTCATACTAGAAATATAAATCAAAGATCCAACAAAACTGTATGTATGTATGTCTTCAAAACCTAGCCAGCTCAAAAAGGAGGCCCAGGGTAGAGACAAAAGGCAGGTCAGGGACAACAGGTGTCTTTTTCTAAGTGCTTCTGCATGGTGCCAGCTTCCCACCACAGCACGGAGGGCTGCCTGAGGGTGACCACTCTGAGGTCACTTGCCGAGTCTCTCCAGTGCACTGTGTAATGTAACTGGAGCAGCGGTTCCACTCTTTACAGAGGGCGCTTCCATCAACATTTCTGAATTGTTTTCCCTCTGCTTTGACAAAGAACCACCTCGTGCCTCTGACGTCACCTCAGACATACACCCTCACAAAGGACGCTCACACAAGGGTCCTGACAGAGGGGCACAGCCAGTCATGAGGTGCACACAGACAGCTGGCCGCAACAGGTTTCAGGGGGATGGACAGCCACCCTGAGAGGAGAGCCCTCCGGACAGACATCTGCGGAACTGAAGTGGGATACAAGGGCAGGGGGAGGTCCTGGAGTTTCCAGACTGCGGGGGACTGGGTGAGGGTTGAGTGGAGCAGCAGTCTCAGGGGCCCCCACTTTCAGGGGAACCTCAGTGTGGCAGGGCTCTGCTGGGGCAGGAGAGAAATGGCACTCCATACCGTTCTCCAGGGCCCAAGTCCCACGAGGACTCTACATAGGAGCGTGCGGGGGGAAGACAAGAGGGAAGAAGCCACTCACAGTCCAGGGAGAATTCAGAGGCCTCTGGGCCCCTAGAGCCACACCGAGTGTTAACCAAGGCCTACTTGATGGGTCAGTGTAAATCCCCAGATGCTGCTCCCCTCAAAGGCGCCATCTGGCTGTCCACAAGGAGCTGCCAGCCCGGGAGGTGAGCAGCAGAGCCCGACTCCAAAAGGGCAGGAGGGTGGTGGGCTCAGCGCAAGGGAAACAAAACCCTTTACCGGTGAGCACACGAGGGCCTCTCCTGGGAAAAGGAGGCAGGTAAAAACTCCAGGAAGAACAAAAGCAGACGCTGTCTGCACACAAAGCCTGTCTGCACACTGGGGAGTGAACCCTCCCCCCAAATCTAACCACGCCCCACCCCCCTGAGCGCCCCCCTCCAAAAAGAACAAAGTAAGAAATCTGCGTCAACTTTAAAAGCGGAGCTCTAGGTGTCAGAGAAGAGAGCCGAGCAGAAACTACACTTACAGCAACCATGGCCAAGGGCTTTCCAAAAGTACTGACTGACATCCGAACAGGGGGCCTGGAGAACACCAAGCGGAATAAGCACCCCCAAATCACAACTGGGTCAACATCCATTCTCAGACAACGGCCGGGAGGAAATGGTGATGGCAGCCGTGGAGGGAGGAAGCAAGGGTGAGAAGGAAGGACAGCAGCTGCCCTGCTCCACACAACCCCAGCACATAACTGGCCCCAGATCGCCAGCAGCACCAGCAACACCTGATCGAGTGAAGCCATCCTTCAAAATCAAAATAAAGCAGTGAGATTTTTTTGCTCACGAACGACTACTTAAAGCATGCGCGTGTGGCCGTGGCTTCTGGAAAGGGGAAAGCAGCGCCTCATCGTCGTCGTCATCGTCGTCGGTGCAGGGGACCTGAGGGAGGAGGAGAACGGCAAACACCAAAGCAGCAGCGGGCAGACTCGAACTGCTGACCTTGTGGGGAGCAGCCCGATGCCAGCCACGGCACCTTTCACAAGAGACGTGAGAGGAGCCAGGCACACTCAGTGTGGACGCCTGTGCAATGTGGAAGGATGCTTCTTAGAGGTGAGTTTGGGAGAGCCTAACATACACAATGCAAACTCAAGAGCAACCACGGAAAATTCTCCTAACAGTCTCACTGACAAGCACAGCCAAAGAAATGAGGGGTCGGCGCATGTACGTGCTCCACTCAACAACACAGAGAAGGCATGGAAAGAGTGCACTGGATGGGCAAGTCACAGGCATGGCAGATACCAGTCCATCAACAATCTAACAATTTATGACTGGTCTAAAGACACCACTGATAAGACAGAGGCCTTCAGAGTGGGTAACAAGAAAATGGACAGAGAAGAACACGCCTGGACTAAAGGAATGCTGAAGCATGCACCCAGCAGCAGAGCATGGCAACAGGAGAGACAAAGAGAACGACGGAGAGGAGAAATGAACGAGTCCACTCTGCAGCCCGCTGCCGCAGGAGAACTCAGCTCCCTGAGAGACGGGCAGACCCGGGGGTCAGAGCCCGACAGCATGCTGCCAAGGGCGCCGACAGGTGGCGGTTCCTCGAGCTCTCAGGGAGCATCCTCCCAGACGGCCCCAGGCGCGGTTAGCTGGGCTGAGCCAGACACCACATGCGTGTCCCAGGCCGTAATAGAGCCACACCAGAAATAAGTACCATGTACGCTCGAGTCTAAACCGACCCAAATATCAGCTTGTACCACAAAAACTGCATGAAAACTGTGCTGGAAACTCAGCTTCTACACGAGCATGCACAGGAACCGGAACACCCCCAAATAGCTAGAAATCAACTTCCATGGGACTGCTCTCCTCCACCCCCTTTACGTTAGTACTTTCCTACTGTAAATACAGTAGAAATTGCCAACATGTATCTCTCTATATATGTGTTGATAATTTGCATCTCAACGCCTGAGTGTAAGCTGTCATAAACTACAAAACCACACTCACTGCCATGCCGACTCACAGCGCCCTGGCAGGGCAGGGTGGGGCAGGGCGGTGGGACTAAGGCGGCAACTGCCCAGGGAGACAGAGGCCCCCCATTCTCCTGCAGAGCTGCTGGGTGGTTCTAACAGCTGACCTTGCATATTGCAGCCCAACACACTGGTAACCACGGGCAGTGAGAAATCTGAAACTAAGAAGGCTGTGAAGTACCTTATTTTTTTTTTTGGAGGGGGGGCATCACTGCTCTCTGGTGGTGGGAGTAGGAGGCCCACCTTAACTTATTTTTATTAAAAAATGTCCCCCCCCCCTCTTTCTGGGTATGAAGTGCCTTAATTTCAAGAAAACAGATGGCTCACAGCGCTCACTGTGAGCACGCTAGGTATTAAGAACACACTCACAGTGTGCTGCATGGGAATGCAGAGAATCACACCTGCCACGAGATACAGTCTTCAAGTAGACACTCAAACTTCCCCAGAAGGGAAACTTCAGAGCGGCCTCGGCTACAAAGACACACTGTGGGCAGAGGGGCGAGAGGCACCTGTCCCAAGGAAGGGCCTCCACACTCAGGGCCCAGCTTTGCCGGCCGCCTGCCACCCATGTCCTGGCCACCCCCTGGGGCTGGCTGCATGCCATGACAGCTGTTCTCCTGCCCGTCCTGGTCTCGGGCAGACTTTCAGTCTCTGGAAGGCCTCTGTCCTCTCCCACTGTGCTTGGCACCACATGCTATGCCACCACCTCAGCTAACACAAACCAGTAAATCCCACCTTCCCAAATAAAAACTCCCCTGCCTCAAGTATTTTAAATGAACTAGTGAACATTCTTAACATTCATGAAAAAAAGAGTCTCAAGCAGGTTTAAGCTAGTCAATTCCTCCATCACATGTGGCCTTCTTACCTGTGACTCATTCACCTCTTGCCATTAGATGGGCACTTGACAGGGTTGGTAAAGCAAATATGAGTCATTGGAGACATAGTTCGCTCCTCAAACAGGTCCCACCCTGCAGCAGACTACCCCCAGCCGCCAGGGAAAAGGCCAGGGAGCAGAGAGGGCAGATTCTTCGGTAAAAGGCAGTGGGGTGCCCCGTGACCTCGAGATCATGGGGAAGCCACGTCTGGCCTTGCTCACCCCAGGTAGAGGGTCACACCACACAGAGCTCTCCCAGAATTTGGGGAAGATGGAGGCATGGCCTGCATCCTCATCTGATATGTCCAGCAAAAGGGAAATGGGCTGTAGGTTAGGCAGCCCATGAAAAAAGCCAGCTTTAAACTCAGCTGGGAGCGCTGTCCGGTTAAGAGAATTCTAAAAAGGGTCTGAATCAGGACAGTCGGCCATCACTCCCAGAGCCGTGTGGCGGACTGATGACATCTTACTGCAAACCACCCAGCCGGGGCGGGTGGCACACTCCACGGGCCAGGAGGGGACAGCATCCTCGAGGGTGCTTCCTCCAGGCCGTGCGGCGTTCTCCACTCCTGTCCTGCGAGTTTCACCATCCAAGTCTGTGGTCAGGGCCAAGCAGCGAGAGCAGCAGCCGGGGCGCTGCTGGCACACGGGTGTCCCCGGAAGAAACCGAGGCGTGCGTAGAGGCACCCACTGCACTCCTGGCAGGGCTTCAGGGGCACGGCCTGGCAGGCTCCTGCTCCCGGTCAGCGGGGCCGCGTCAGGGTTTCCTCTGCTTGGCTCCCACGGGCCCACCCGGGCAAGCAGGGCATGCCAACCTCTCCACACTCCAGCAGAGACGGGCAGTCTCTTTACCCCCGGAAAGCAAATGCAGGGCCTGGCCTGTTGTGTGTTTCTGAAAGCTCCAGTGTCCACTCAGAGGAACAACGGCTGATGACTCTGCAGAAGCCCGCCAGCCTCCAAGGCTTCCTCCTACTCTCACGTCGCTCACACCTCGGCCCTGGAACGAGGGACCGAGACCAAGTGCGGGGAGAACGGGGTGGCAGGGAGCACCCTACCTACGTGTAGTCTATGACCACCGCATACCCCACAGACCCCCTCCACTCTGTTCATGCCAAGCAGACTGGCGTGGCGTCGCGTCCGTGCGCGATGTCTGGGACCATAGCCCTCACGGTCGGATCCCTGGGACACGGGGCCTCCCACTGGAGCAGCTGCTGTCAGTCGAGGTACCTGCTCCCCTAAGATCTTAGGGAGGCGTGCTGGTGAGGACCCCCACCCAGACTTACCTTACTGTGTGTGAAGGGGGGCGCAGCATACAAGGTGGGGTGGATAAGAGGGCGAGGCAGGTGTGGGATGGTGTGCAGAGGCACGTGTCCGTGGATGTGGGGGTAGAGGTGCAGGGCGGGGTGGGTGGGCTTCTCGGGGCTCAGGAACTGGTGGCCGGGAGGAAGAGCGCCCGAGGGCGTTGCCAACGCAGTTAGCCCGGAGGCTTCTTGCTTACAGACGTGGCACTCACACGTGTTCTGAGCTGGCTCCGCCTACAAGGAGAAGAAGAGAAGCACCTGCTCAGGTCTCTGCAGCCTGCTGGCTGGGAAACACCGGTCACAGGCTGGCCCGCCAGACCAGGGCCCTCGGAGAGGACGGAAAGCAGAGGCCAGCGCCTGGCCCCTGTAGGTGCTGGCTGAAGAAGGGAAGGTGCCAGCCATAGGTGTTCCGGGTGCCCTGTGGCTGCCTGTCTGAGCCAGGAGAGAGAGGGCACTCATGGAAACAAAGCCACGCCAGGGTGGCACACTGCAGGACACGCACTGCCGGCTCTTGGACACAGATGTGTCAAACGCTCCAGGGAGGCAGGACTCCTGCTGATGGAGATGGGGGAGATGTCCCCCGGGACAAATGCAAAAGGTTGTCCAAAACAGCCACTGGGCGGTTCTGGAAGCCAACCCATGGCAACAACCGCGAGGCCCTTCTCCACGACCACTGTAGGTGGGCCCGCCCGTCCTGTCTCAGCTGTTCCTACCAGAGCCAGATGCTCAGGCCACGTGGCACTATCCCTTTAGGCCGGGCTCAGAGGCTGACGGCAGGGGTGGGGATGGACACAGACCAACCAGCAGGACACCGGGCGGGGAGCACAGAGGAAGGAGTGCCCAGTCCCCCTCGCATCTCTGCCTAACAGGGTGGGAACCCCAGCAGCCTGAGGAGAACCCAGCTCCGGGCCTGGGGTGCACATGCGCACCCAGGGGGCAGAGCACGGGTCCCAGGGACTCTCGGTGTGTGAGGACCAAGACGCACTGAAGACATGGGAGAGGAGGGGAGCTTTAGGAAGCCAGGCCTGGAAAACAAAGAAGACAGATACCTGAGGAGAGACATGGAAGGACTGCGTGACGGAGAAGAGACAGATTCTCCCAGAGAATGATGAAAAACAACAGACCTTTGAGGGGGACACTTTCTAAAATGTCCAGTTACCTAACACACACACACACACACACACACACATACACACACACACACACACACACAGTAAAGAAACAGGTCACACAGGCACATGTTTGAGTCAGAGTGAAATGTCAACAGAAAAGGACAGAGTGAATCCAGGGACCCACGTCCGGATGAGTCTCACAGCAGCCGTTACACAGGTGTCCACAGAGGACACAGAGCCAACATACAGAGAAAAGCCACCAGAAAGGTACAAGGAGAATGAGATCTAAGTACTGGAGGATGATAAACGCCATAATCATCCCACAGAAATGTCATCAGGGGCCCTCACTAGCAGATTCCAGGTGGCAGAGAAGGGCTATGAGGGGGGAGAAGGGGGACCCAGAAATGACCCGATCTGGAGGACACCGTGCACATCGAGACCCATGATAAAGAATCAGGATGACCACCATCCTCACAGGGAAGGGGAGACCCAGGGCAGACATGTCACCTGCTGACCCTGAGGAGCCCTTGAGGCTGAGGAGAGGAGAATGAGGAGACGCGTGGTGGTGACGCTGGTGAGAGCCAAAGAGAAGGGGCAGCTCCTAAAAGATGACTCATGGTCGTGGTCACAGCAGCAACAATACGACTGACCGCTCCCCGCCTCATCAAACCCCAGCGCGGACCAGGAGACAGGGGGAGACACAAACATGCCAACGCAGAAGCCAATCGCCAGCACATGAGCTTGTGAGGCTGCAGGCAACACAAAGACAATGCCAGATACACATTCTAGAGCATTCACTGGTGCACGCTATCTCCATAAGGAATATTAAAGGGAGCCCGTCAAGCTGAAAGGAAATGACCCTAGATTTGAATCAAAGTGAAAGATCACAGAAATCATAAACCAGTCTGTACACGTCCTTCATGTGTACTCTCCTTCTCTTCTGGCAAAACCACGACACTCTGCGACTAATGGCAACCCTGCCTGATCAGGGCTACAGTGCCCACAAGCAGACTGAAAAGAACGATGGGAAGAGGACGGAGAAGGGAACGGCGCTGTACTGGAGCAAAGCGTCCACATTCTATTAAAATTATGTTCCTATCACCCTGATTTTGAGAATCATGAACTAGAGCAGAAAAATAACTAAAATGAAGTAAAAAACAAAACCAAGAATGAACAGTGAATCTAAAATGATACATAAAAAAGCTTTTTACAAAAGGTGACAGTAAAAGAGGAATAAAAAATGACACAAACACAATATAGCAAAAATAAATATCACCTATCAGTTTATAACATTTTACGTAAATAATTTAAGTATACTTTCAACATAGTGACAAAATCTGGGTGTGAAGTCACAAATAGAAGTTAAAGGGTGCAAATAAAATAACACGCAGACAGTAATGTAAGACAGGCAGAGCGGCGATGTTAATATTCGCTTTTTACATAAGGTTTAACATAATATCTAAGGCAAAAAAGGGGATAGTTCATAATGACAAGAGGATACACGCCCAGGGGCGGTCCCAATCATACATGCACACGTGTTTAACAACACTGTCCAGAAACGCGTGGAGAAGGAGCTACTTCAGAAACCAATACGCCTCGCACACAGAGGCTTCGAAGCTGGAGTCACGGTGAAGAAGGACTTGCCCCAGCTCACCTGGGGAGACCAATCCGACCTCCACCCCCGCGCCACAACAGGGCAGGATCTTTTATGCAAGCACGTAGATGCAAAAACCAACGCAGCAACATGAAAGAACCATGATCTCGTGGATGTTACCCCAGGAATGCTAGGCTGTTTTAATATCAAACATCAGCTAACGTGACACGTCACAAGAAAAAAAATTAAGGACCAAAGCAACAAGACCATCGCAGTA
Organism: Nesogale talazaci; assembly: GCA_004026705.1. Classification (NCBI taxonomy): domain Eukaryota; kingdom Metazoa; phylum Chordata; class Mammalia; order Afrosoricida; family Tenrecidae; genus Nesogale; species Nesogale talazaci. The sequence goes on along the minus strand of PVJH01011222.1, from coordinate 25,911 downwards.
GATACCAAAGAGACATTTTTTTAAGGATCTAATTAATACCCATGATGACACAATTGTCAACAAACCAGGAATTGGAGATGATTTCCTAACTGCTAATTTGCAGCCAGCACCACGCTGAGCGGTCAGAGACGGGGCTGGCACAAGGAGCCGGGGCGGAGGTGCTCGCCGACTCAGCTGGGCAGGCGTTCAGCCTGGGGGAAGACAGGGCTCTGCCTCTACTTATCGGCAACACCATCTTCTATGTAGCCAGCCACAGCTCTGACCGAGGGGGGCAGGGAGAAGTCAACAAGCAGGTTCAGCAAAGTCGCACAACATACACACATACAACAACAATCACTGTGTCCCTACATGACACCAATGATCAGGTAGAAAGTGAGATTTGCTATGAGCACACTTAGACATGTGTAGTATTTAAGCATAAACGCAGTTACATTCAGCACATTCGGATGGAAGATTGTTTTTAAGGCTGCTGAGAAGTGCCAAAGAGGATTGGAGCAATTGAAAGGCGCGTCATAGATAGACGACAAGATTCGACACTGTTGAAGACTCTTCTGAACCGAGCTCCACCGTCACTACATTTCATTGGCAAATGACAAAATGACTTCAGCCATTGCAGCCGCTGTGGGAATCAAAGCAGACTTTTCTGGTAGGGGTTGACGGACAAGGCGACAGAGAGTGCAGGGGACTCGCCTCCAAGACTCTAGACCTCTTGAGAGAGAGAAGAGCCCGGCTGGGGGCTGCCCGGGCGTCCCGTGAAGCCAGTGGAGCAGCCGGGCGTGCCATCAACTGCTTCCCACAAACGAGCCAGGGCAAAAAGGGCCTTTAAAGCAAACAGTGTGAGACACTTAGAGGTCCATGAGACAGGAAGATGGACACAGACCCCAAGAGCTCAGACCAAAGACAGGTCAGAGGGACTGTCCAGCTGGAGCTAAGAGCTGACATCATTAAACTTCTAGAAGCACCCGTCAGGCGGAGTTTTCTTAGATATGGCCATTAAAAACATGCCCCATGGTTTCCTTGGTAAACGGATGTGCATGGTAACGGAAAGCATGTCTTTCCAGACAGTAAAGAAAGCTGCAGAGAACCCGCACACAAGGGGAGACAGTCCCATCACCTTGGACTTGTCCCGAATCTGTGGAGAACGCGCACAGCCCAGGCAGCAGCCCAACGTCGTCTGTGGGCAGGAACTCTGAACAGACATCTCACCACCGAAGATACAGAAATGGGCGATAAGCCTAGGAAGAATGCTCATGATCACCGACAGAGGAACACAAATGAAAACCACAATGTACACCACTGTTCAGCAGTACACTAACTACAATCCAAAGGGCTAGGACATCAAGTGTTGGGGCGAGTGTGGAGAATCTAGAACTCTCAAGTGACCGGCGGACTGAAGGAAAATGGCACAGCCATTTTGAAAAACAGTTTGAGAGTTTCTGTAAAATTTATGTGTGTAATTACCACACAAGCACCTCCTTTGCATGAGCCCCAGAAAGATAAAAACCAACATCCGCATGGGTTTGTACGCAAATATTGGTAGCAGCAGTCCTCACACAAACCACATATTAAAGCCATCCCAGTGCCTATGGAGCCATAGGAGATAATCAAGACAGCACATCCACATAGCAGAGTAGAGATCCAGCACAAGGTAAGTTACAATCGCAGCAACACAAAAGCATGGGTGAACTGCAGGAACGCGGCACACACAGGTCAACAGTGTATGGTTTCACTTGTGTGAAAATTCTAGAAAGGGCAAATCTATGGAGACAGAAAGCAGTTTGGGCGAGCCTCGGGCTGCCGGAAGGAGCAAAGATCAACTATGAAACAGACAGGGACTTTCTGGGGTAACAGAGACACCCTGAGTGTGGGTGGGGGTAATGGCTGCAGAACCCTCAGGAAAGCTGTTCCACACACAGGAACCTGTGTTTTTTCAACAAGCTGCATGATGAGAGAGAGAGAGAGAGAGAGAGAGACACACACACACACACGGCCATGGACCAGAAAGGAGACGTGGGCCCTTCACCCTAGAAGAGGTGCTCTCTTGGCCTGTGGAGAGGGAGATGGAAATGGACACCACAAGGGCGTCCACTTCCCACCTGCCAGAGCTCTGGGGCAATGCCCTGGGGGAGGGTCATGGTGAATCACCTTCCCTACCCTAGACGCTCTAAGCCTGCAAGCTCCAAGCATCTCTGTTCTTCTATGAGACGGCAGAGGTGCACCAGGATACACACAGATGGTTCACGAGGAGCACACACAGAAACCACCCAAGAGTCTGTCCATCAGCAAGGCGCTGAGTAACAACAAACCCAGAGGGCATTGGGAATGCCGCACAGAGAGGTCAGTGAGAGAGCAGGAGGGTCTATCTCTGTGCAGACGATCTCTCTCTCCCTGATCAACCAGGTGAAAAAGCAAAACATATAGCCTTTTTCATTGGAGAGAAAGAGTAAACATTTGGTTTTGCATCAGTATATGCGGGAAAGACATACAATAAAGCATATAAAACTGGTTACCAATAAATAGTAGCCAGTTAATAGTAGTCTGTTTTACGAATAAAACAGACCTCCCTTGTCTGGAAGGAAGACAAAGAAAGAAAGGGAATGCCACGTGGAAACAATTAGCGATGGGTGGACGAGCCACATAAACTCCGGCTCCAGGCCCCTGAGGCCAGAACAGGACGGTGCCCTGCCTCCCACTATCAATTGCTCTGAAGAGGATCCACAATATGGCCCTAGAAAGAGTGGGAGGAAAATGCATAACCACTGTTGGCTAGAGAATGGTGGGGTATCTCCCGCCACCTCCAGGATCTCAGGACTGGAGCTGAGTTCGTCACCACAGAAGAACAATGAACCGTTTTTAATGTCAAAAGGGCAGCACTGACCCCAAAGACAAAGTGCAGAGGGCGAGGAGGAGGAGGAGGAGGAGGAGGAGGAGGAGGGATAGAAACAGGGAGGAAGAGGAGGGATGGACAAGTTGAAAGGAAATGAGCACACACTGCTGAGTGTGAGTAACACTCGGCTCTTCTCCGTGGGAGCACACACTGCTGAGTGTAAGTAACACTCGGCTCTTCTCCGTGGGGCTAGACTAAAAAGTTAAAACAAACAATAAAACGACTCGGGGGATGGGAGCGGAGGTGGGGGCGGTGGTGCCGCGCAGCCAGTGCCTCAGTGTGCACTGGCATGAGCCCTCTCACGGAGCGCAGCGCCGCTGTCCAGCATCTGAGTCTGGGGGCTGACGCTGGCTGTGCTGTCTGGATCCATAACCGCTCGCTGGCATCAAGGTGGGTGTGCCGACGCAGGGCACCCAGATCCCCAGGGACTGCGGGGCGCTGCCAAGTCAAGGCCAATGACAGCAGTCTCAAGGGAAACGGGGCCCCAGTGGTGGGGATGAAGAGCCAGGTGGGCGAATTTTAAAGCGTCTCTGCTCTTAGACACCAGAGAACGGAGTGGCGGGAAAGGACAGTGAGTCTGGGGAGGAGAGAAGAGACCGGGCCAGGGCGCATGGCGGCCAAGCAGCGGTACCTGCTGGGCTGGGTAGGACGGGGGTGGGCTGTCTGCTTTGCTCTCCTCCGGCCCGAGGCTCCCGTTCCCCAGCACGCTCTCTTCCTTCGGGACTCCTGGAGGCTCCCCACTACTCTCGCCGTCCGCCTCGTCATCGTCGGCTTCTGAAGAGCTGCTGCTGGTGCTGCTGACCTGGGGGGACTGTGCAAGCCATCGCCTGGTGTCAGGGCGGCTCCAGCCCTCCCGACCATGCCAGACCCCCTCTGCGCCCCTTTACCTCGTCCTTCAGGGCCATATGCTCCCCGCCGCCCCCGTTCAGCTCGCTGTGGATGCCGTTCATGCTGGCCGCCACCTCGGCGGCGTCGTAATTGCTCAACGGGTAGATGCCTGCGAATCTCGTGGACAGCGGCGCGCCATCTTCCTCGTCACTGCAACTGAGACCAGGCGGGGTCAGTCCCCGGGCGGCTGCCAGGGCGCTGGGCACAGACTATGGCCCACTTATGACGCCACGTAGGCAGTGACGCCCCTTCACGAAAAACGTCAAGTCAAATAGCGCTCAGACAGCAGAGAAGCACCTCGTGAGCAGGCCCAAGGCTCTCCCCCTCCCTGATGCTGCAACCCCTGAACACAGTTCCTCACATGGGGTGACCCCAACCATAGATTTAGTTTCATTACTACTTCATCACTGTCATTTTGCTACTGTTACGAATCGAGCGCCCCCTGTGGAAGGGTCGCATGACCCTCGGGCTGAGAGCCGCTGGCCGAGAGCAGGAACAGGGGCTTCTGTGAGAACAATGCCTGGGCAGCAGATGGTCGGCAACACCGGACAATTGGTCTGAGCAACAAGCGGCACATTCCCCGTTAAGGCTGCTGGGAAAGGCCTCGGGGAAAGGTGGCTCTCCTCTGCTGCCCTCAGGGACACAGGGAATCTTGGATGAAAAGGGGCAGAGAAACCCTGGGGTTCCTTTGCATGACCACCACAAGCGATTTCTGAAGGGCCGCTGACCAGATGCTAACAGCGCAAGCTCCGAGGCCAGCTGCGGCCACAGCCATCGGCATGGTCACAGGGTGGGGCGGTTCTGACAACACACAGGGGTGCCTGGGGGGCCGGCGCGCCGCGGCAGCAGGACTGGCTGGTTTGCCCAGCTCTCGCCAGGGTTCCAGCTCCAACAGCGGGCTGTCCTACCACTTTTCCAGCACTCGCTCCTGTGGTAGAGAGGATTCGAGTGTTCCTTCTGTGTCAGGTTTCTGCTTGACACAGGCTGGCTTTCACTGTATTCATCTTCTTAAAAAACCCCACAATTTTCAAACGCTACTTTCTAGAACCAAGAGTTGCTTCCAACACGTAGGAACCCTATATGGCGGAGCCCAAATGCTCCAAGTATTTATAGGAACAGACAGCCTCACACTGCTTCTGCGGAGTGGCTGATGGATTTGAACTGCCAGCCTCACCCTTAGCAGTCGAACACTGAACCTGCTGTGCCAGCAATCTCTAGGATGTAGTTACAAGATGCATTACAAGAACGGCCAGCACAGCAGTCCAGAAACGCACCACCCCCAAGGGCTGTGGCCCCCATTTCGAGACCTGTTGAATTTCAGGAAAATGAGGCCAACAGTAGCGGGTTGGGGGGGTGGGGGTGGGCAAGGGCGGGAGCTCAGTACTCATGCCCTCCTGAGGGCAGGTCCTGGCACGGATCTGCAGGCTCAGAAACACAGTAGCTATGAGCAAGGAGGGGCAGCCCTGAGAAACCGAGGTAGCAGCTGGTGACTCCATTAAACATGTGCCAGCACGCGGTCCCTGCAGGCCTGCCAGCTACCCAATGTGAAAGCTCAGGTCAGCGGGCAGAATTTCCGGACTTACGTTGTTATTGGAACGACACATGCTTTCTAAACACGTGGTGGTGAAACCCCCAGCCTTCTCACAGGCTCCCAGCACGAGTCCCTTCCAGGGGAGGGCACAGGCCTGTCTTCAGACCTGTCCCTCTGCAAGAAGTGGGAGCACTGACTGGGTTGACGACCCCTCGCCCAGTGCCATCGAGAGGCAGCCGGAGCCCCTGGGTGGCAAACACATCTGGGTCTGTCAGGGTGAGGCATCGAGTAACGGACACAGAAAGCACATTCGTGAGGCGTCCTACCAGGAGCTGTGCAGAGCGTGCACCCTCCACAAATGTCACAACTCAGAACAAACACGGGGCCCCCACTGACATGACACACGCCTGTGCCGTGGGAACCTGCAGACCCCACTTCAATGTGACCCTACGCCCGTAGGGAGACAGCGGGAAAGGTGGAGGAGAGCGTGGGGCACTTCCTGCATTCCAGCGGGCTCTGTCAGTGGCCAGCCTGAGGGCAGTCTTCTCCCCCAGTAAAGAAAGTGCCCCCTGCCCACTGCCCAGCTTGCTGTGAGGGGCTCCCAAAGGCAGGGTCCCCCCCGACTTACAAGGTCTGAGCAGTGCCGTTGTCGGCGAGCGTGAGCCGGGGGTGCTGCTGAACCGTCATGGGGGAGCTGGAGCCGGAGCCCGAGCTGGCGGAGGACACGCTGGGTGGGCGCATCTCCGAGAGGTAGTCAGGAGCAGAGCCCATCTGGAGGGGCAGCTGGTGGACGTGGAGGTCGTCAGCCACAGGAGGCTCCATGATGCCGCAGGTGAGGATGTGGGACAGGCTGCAGTCGTCACAAGCACACCTGGTTGGAAGGCAGGCAGCGTGTCACCCCGAGCGGCGCAGGGCTGGGGGCATGGCGGCCCAGCCCGCCAGCTCACCTCCTCCTGTAGTTGCAGTTGGGGCAGTCGGGCAGGGCCAGCCTCGACGACAGCATGTGCCTCATGGTGTCTGTGAAGTGGTTCTCGCCAGTGACCGCCCTCTTGCTGGGTAACTGGAGGGCATCGGATAACAGCGGCCTCATTTACCAGGTGCCCCCTGCCCCCCACCTCAAACAGTCTGCGACGACCAGTGCGGGGCTTCGGGGGAATGGAATTTCCCTTCCATCTTTCAGGAACTGCCCCCCGCCACACCCCAGTCCAGAAACCCATGTTCCTGGGTCCTTCAGTGGAGAGGCCACAAGGGGGAAAAGCCCGAGTACCCCTCCAGCAGCAGCTGGCCGCAATGGACACTGTCATTTGTCCTGGGTTTAGCCGGCTGGGCTCAGCAGTCAATGCAAACGGAACAAAGGAAATGAGGGTGAGGAGTGCACTGGCCGAGGCCCATTCGGGACCACGGCACCAAGGGCAACTCCACAAGGTGGCGGCCAGAGGCGGCATGCGCCAAGGAGCCAAGACTGGCTATATTCTCTAAGGGCCACCACTGTGGCGGTGGGCAGCGAGTGCTGACGGGGGTGGAGGAAGAGGACGGCCTGGGAACCCAGGGGCGGCAGATGTGGAGAGGCCCACCGCAGCACGTGGCCTTAGCAAGCCACTTGATAGCCAGCCCTGAGGGGCCTAGGGAGGAGCAGGTGGACGCTGAGACAAGGTGGCCTGAGTCTCTGGGCACCCCTTGCCCGCACTGCCTTGTCCACATGGGGTCTGAGACTGCAGAGCCCGGCGACAGGCATCCCCACTGCTCGGCGGCGCTCAGCCTCACCTGCTCCTCGGCGAAGCGCCGGTGCTTGAAGAGCTCCCAGTCTTCCGTGAGCGCGCGCTGTTTGGTTTTCATCGTCATCTACGGAGGGGACAGTGAGGCAGACGAAACCACCAACATCAGTGGGGTTCTCAGGAGCACTTCCAGCGGGACACAACCGCAGACGGACCAGAGGAGCTACAGTGCATCACCCAGTGCCCGTGTTCCCAATTCCCAC
>PVJH01011222.1:0-18527 GCA_004026705.1 Nesogale talazaci | reverse complement strand
GCGCCACTGGGTCCAACAGGCTCTGGGGCGCTGGCTGTGTCCCGTGTCCCCCCCCCGCCTTCTGAATGAGGAGCTGCTTGCAGCTACTGCTGGAATGTGTGAGTTGACAAAAAGAGGGCATCACATGTTGCAGGAACTCCCTCCCCCCGCCCCCACCAACTCAACTCAAGGGAATGAGATTACCTATTAACTATCTAGCTCAAACCCAGCCCCTCCTTTAGTTTCCACCTGGCCCACCCCCTCTCAGCATCTCTCAGGCCCAGCTGGGCAGTGCTGTGAGAGGTCAGCACTCCTGGGGTGCTCAGGGACTGCAGAGTGGGAGCCAAGACTAGAGCTCTCCTCCCCAACCGTGTCACCCAGAGCGTGACGTGGAGTCTGTCACCTCTCTACGATGTGCCGCATACCCCCGTGATCCTGGACGTAGGCCTCTCCTCCTGCACTCCCACCCAACGTGGCCTGAGGTCTTAAGGCAGCAGGGCAAACTGGGGGATAGTGAGGGGGAGCCACCCCCTCCTTCAGAGCCCGGCTTGGGGCTGCTGCCTCTGCGGGCACGGGACACTTTCCCTCAGAGCTCGGCTCTGGATGACCCCTTTCCCCATCTCAGCCCCTACTGGGTGGCGGCTGGAGCCTGCACTCCCTTTCGGGGCAGAGAGGCCCTGCCGGGGCTGATCGCCCTGTGCCCAGGGCTCTGGGGAGCGTGAGGCACCCAGCCCAGGCCGGCCAGCACACCTGCTCGTCCACATAGTCGTCGATCCTCCTCTGGCACTCCAGCCACTCCTCGGCCACGTGGCGCAGCTCCTCCTCCGAGCGGCGGTAGCGCTGCAGCAGGGTGCTGTACGTGTCCTCGTTGCAGGTGTCGTGCGTGGTGGTGCCCAGCCTGCGAGAGGAGACGGCCCGTTGTCGCCCAACACGGGGAGCAGGTGCTGGGCTGGGGGTGGGGGCTGCTGACCAGTGGCATGCACGCAGCCTGGGCCCTGCTGGAGTCGCAAGGCCTCCACTCTCCCTGCGCCCCATGACGGGAGGCCGGGGAACAGAACGCATCTCCGGCACATCGGTTTCCCGGTTCACATGGAGCAGACAACTGGAACCAATGGAAGGGACCCCGTGGGCTGTACTTATCATGCTCTCTCTCGTGAGCAAAGAACGAGGAGGGGGCACGGGGGCGTCCCGAGGGAAGTACAGAGGTGTGGGGGGCCATTAGACATCATGATGTCTCAAAAGGCAGGCAGGGAGGAAAGAGGGGAGACATCAAAAAGCAGAATCCCTTCACACCCAAAACTTCACCCTTAAAATCCACTCACTCCTGGGGCTCCCCTGTAACTGCTAGGGGAGTGGGAAAGCCAGTCTTTCTCCCCCAGAGCTGCTGGCGGCTTTCAACTGCCCACCATGAGGCCACAGCCCGACGGGTGAGCGCTCTACCCCACCCACGCACGTTGACAGGTGAACCAAACGGATGGGGCGAGGCACCGCGGCACGAAGCCACATGCCAGTCCCTCCAGACACAGGTGCGCTGCACAGGGCCCTGCCTGCCCGCACCCCGCGTGTGCAGGGTGGTGAGGGCGTGCTAAGCTAGGTGTGCGTGAGGAGTTGAGGTGGGGGGGCAGGAAGGGCTCAGGGGCCGATAAGTCAGTTCTGACTCACCAACCTGACCTTCACCAGAACAAAACACCTACGATCCACTTTCATTTCCAATATCACGGCAAGGTTTGCTTCCACAGCTGGAGCCACTCTGTGTGCCCACCTTGCTGACCCTCTAACTCCACAGAGGCTCTGCTGAGCCAGTGTCCTTGAGTGAAGGAGACGCCAACCTGTGTCTGGTGTGTCAAAGGGCACGGCGAGGACAGAGTCACAGCGGGGCAGAGGTCTCCTGCCCGGGCAGCTGTGGTGTCGCTGGAGAAAGGACAGCATGAGCTCTCAAGAGGGACTGACTGGCAGACGGTGGCTCCTTTCAGATCTGTCACTTCTGGCAGAAGTGGGGGTGGTGCTCACACCCCCTCATCCTGTTGTGTCCTATCTGCTGTCGAGTAGAAAAACTGGTGGCACTCACTGCTGCCTGCACCGTGTCCATCACAGCGTCTCCTGCTGTGACCTGTCTGACCAGGAAGTAAGCCAGCGCTCACTGCGCCTACCCCAGCATTCTGCAGACTCTGGACTCAGGGTCCAGAGACAACCTCCAAGGTAAAGTGCATGTGCAGGGCACCCAGACCCACGGCCCTGGCGCCCAGGTGCTGCCTGAGGGAAGGAAGCTGAGCATGGTGGAGCCAGACCCCACCTGCAGATGGGCAGGAGAGGTATTGGCCCGTGCGGGTGCACAGCACACCCAGGCAGTGTGGCTTCTGTGAGAGTGGAGCCAGCCAGACCTCGTGGGCAAAATGGAGAGAGGACAGGCCTAGGGGATCTGGTGCTTTAGTCTGGCTCACAGCTTCATGGGACAGCTCCATTAATTGGCCTAATAATGCACTTAGTGCTTCTGTTCTACATCCTCGTCCACCGCACAACTCTTAAAAGCCTCAACGCACACTAAGTGGCCGCTCTTCTGGAACCAGAGAGAAAGTAAAGGCAGAAATAGGAGGGGGCGCAGGCGGTTTGGTTAACTGCCTCCGTGAACACCTGCCTTCTCTGCTCTGAGACCAAGCGAACGACCACTGAACATTCCAATCCAGGACTCGATGTAAGAGTCTCAAGCAAAGTGGGATTTTCACACCTGAGGAACTCCAGCTTCCTGGTGGTGACACTGGGGTTCGATGAGCCCCTGAAACTATTGCCCTGAGATAATCTTTAGACCATAAACCAAAAATGACCCTTGACATTTTCTTAAAACTAAGCCAGTCAATAGTTAAGCTTAACTAGACTGTTTTTTTTTCCTTGCTTTGAGCATTAAACTCTTAAAAGAGCTGTGAATAAGAATGGAAGTGTTAGAGGGCAGTCAGAGACCGCAGTCAGAGGTGTGTGTGTACAGTAACATCAAAGCCATGGGCGGGGGGGGGGGGGGGAGGAAGGCACATGGCATGACCTGTACCGGTGCTCCTCTTTCCACCTATAGGCAGCCGCTGCCAGGTGGCCACATACCTTATCTGGGACACCAGTGTCGGCAGGTTGCTTTGGAGAAGTGGCTCAGAAAAGACGAGATTCTCAAACAGGTGCTTATTGTGCAGCTCCCATGTCACCTGGAACTTTTTCAAGTGCTCATTTTCCTAGTCAAGAAAGAGAGACACGCACATACTCAATGGATGCCGATTCCCAGGACCCCAGGGAGAGCTGTGCTCAAGCTGCCAGCTTTGCGGACGAGCAGTCGGGCACGAGGCTTGCCTCTCGTGGCCATGCAGCTGGGCACATGCAAACAATTCTCGAGTGACTTGTCCTGGAGCACCAGCTGGCACACGGGGTCCATGTGGGACCCCCTGGCCCAGCTGGCCTGGTGGGGCTAGCCCTTGCCAGGGCCCTCAGTGCTTCCACACCCGTTTCCTTCCCCACCCGTCTCACTGGACTACACTCAGCTACAGTCTCCTCCACCTTGCCTCCAAGGCCCTAAAGGCTTCTTCAGCTGTGTTTCCCGCACTCATCAATCTCCCCGCCAGGCCTTTTGGCATTCACAACGACTTATATTTCTGCATTTTCACTTTCTGTTCGATTGTCCTTGGCTCGCAATGCCAACTGGGCTCCAGTTCTTTAGATGCTGTAAGCGGGGTTTCGTTGCGAGTCCGGTCCTGTCTGTTGTTTCTGCTGGCTCCCACTCAAGGTGCCTTGAAGGTTGCACTGTGTGTTTTGTCTCATTACTGTTCCTTTTGTGTGTGTTCATTTTCTTGGGGCTGTTTAACTGTTTATTCTTTCTGGAATCTGCTGGATATCTCGATCCTTGCCTCACAACTCCCAACACTTTTCATTTCTTGACATACGGTCGCACCAAATGAAGCCCATTGCTGGGGAGAGCTGCTTCTGCCCCATCACAGCCCCACAGGGTAGTGACTGCTCCCAGATCATCCACTCTCCCGGCCGGCAGACGCCCGCCCCGCCCTGCTCTGCTCCTGCAAGGGCCAGGGCCTTCAAGCAGTCGCCCTTGTGGTCAGGGTCAGCACTTAGTCCACTGTGTCTTCTGGGCTTCTGCTCAGGTGGTGGGTGTCGGCGGACATTTTTTGAGGCCGTTAACCCCTTCGCATCTGGTTGTGTGTAGTCTCTTGCTGGCCCTCATTCTCAGTCACTGGAGTCTGTGGGACTGGTCTTTGTGAGTCAAGTGTGTCATCTTGAAGCTGGATCCATGGACACTGTGGAAAGTCAGCCTCTGTCAGGTGCGCGACATTTCACCAACCTCGCCCTGCACCACAGCACTGACCCGGCCTGCTGCCCTCTCTCCACAGGAGCGGACCTTCCTCTCCACATGTCTGGTCACTGCGGGCAGGGCGGTCCTTCCCCTCTGGTACACAGCTTCTTGTTCACCGTGTGGTGAGGCTGTGATCACAGGCGGCAGCCACAGGGGGTGCTGAGCTCTCCTCAGCCGGACTCTGGCTATCTCTCCAGTCTTCTGGACACAGTGGGCTCTAGCTCCGTCCGTCCAGTCTATCGTGGGTGGGTGGGTACATGTGGCAAGGTGGGCTCCGGCTCCCTGCCCAGTCTGTCGTGGGGCAATGCGGTGGGCATGGGTATTGCAGCAGGTCTTGCTAGGGCTCCTGCTTTCACTGGAGCGACTTCCCCTGCACAGTTGCCCCCAAAGGGCTCAGAAAGGGTGTTTGCCCCCAGCAAGCTGTGGTCTCCCTGTGTGGAGGACGTGGTTCGGGCTGCTCATCTGTGGTGCATGGGAAGTACCGTGCGCACCTCCGGTGGTCAAAGACACAGACCTGGAACCAGAAGCTGGGAGTCTGCGTGCTATGGCAGAGACGAGCAACGGAGAGCGCAGGTCCACGCGCCCCTTTGGGAGCTGCACCCCAGTGCCCTTCTCACGGTACCAGAGCTGAGTCTGGGTTGCCACACCATAGCAGGGAGCAGGGGTGTTTGCAGAGGTGGTACACTGCCCAGGAGTCTCAGAAGGACAAGCAGAAAACACTAAGCAGAGGTGGCAGGGGGACAAGAGATGGATGAAGGGACAGGCCTGTGCCTAGGAGGCTGGGCCTCACTAAGAGGATCCACTCTGGTCTGTGCAGTCAACGCCAGCCCCGGGCACCCTCACCCGGCAGTCTCCACTCTCTACTCACAATCACACGTGCCCAAGACTTTAGAAGGGAGCTAAGAGGCAGAGCTCGTGAGGAAACTGTGGGTATAAATTTGCTGAGAGCAATGATGACCCATTGGCCCCGTTAGGCATCAGCGCCAAGCCATGGCTTCCCTGCCAGCATGGCCCCTGGCTCCTGTGTGGAATGCACGGTGCAGCCGGCCACAAGCAATCTGCCATAAGCAGGCCACGGGTATCATGGGCCACCAGCAAGGAGGGGGATCTGTACAGAGTGGAAGTCTCGGCCTCGGCTTACCCAGCCCCATCTTTTGGAGGGCCCTGAAGGGAGGGGGAAGGGGGGGGAAGGTGGCGGAGCACCTGGGCTTCTGCGAATACCACCCCCCTTCCCCCCCAGTGTGGTTGGGAGTGGGGCCACACGCTGCTGTCTCTCCAACAGGACACCTTCTCAGAGAACAGGAAATACAGAGCACTCACTTGCTTGGAAGAAAAGTTCTTTACTCCACCACTACCACACACCCCACCCCTTGTCCAGCCTCAGGACCCCCAGGCAATATCTGCATGAAGCAGACCTGCACACTGGTCCGCTCGCACTGTCGCCCGGCAGCAGTGTCCAGGGGAAGGGAGGGGAGGGGAGGAAGGAGCATGTGGGGGGTAGGGGAAGTATGAGGTGGGTGCCCGAGAGCCACACAAGAGGCCTCAAAGCCTCGTCTGACCACCCACCACCTCCCTTTGATTGGCCTTATCAATCTATGTGGACCACGGACAGCTAAGGAAGACCGGAGAAGAGTGGGTATACCTGAAGTACAGTGCTGGTGAATAATACGAAAAACGTGTTCTGGACTTCCAGAAAAACAAACAAATCACTCAAGAGTCCAGAAAGCTCCTTAGAGGCAAGGATGGCGAGACTCGGTCTCCACGTACTCTGGACAAGTCATCAGGAAGAGCCAGTCCCTGGAGAAGGACATCTTACCACAACTGGTGAGTAGAGGGGTAGTGACAAAGAAGGAGACCCTCAGTGAACAGGGCAGGCACGGTGGCTACAGCCATGCAGCCGCCCCGGGCAGGCACCAGGGCAGAGGCGGCGGTCTCTTACCAGCGTGCCCAGGAAGGAGCTGATGGTGCGTGCCGCCTGGCAGAGCGCGCCGTACTCCTCCAGCAGCAGCGAGATGAACTGGTGGGCCTGGGGCGGACCCTGGATGGCCGAGGGGGCCTTCACCTTGGCCGCAGCCGACAGCTGTCGCAGAAGCCGCACCTTCATCTCCAGCACGTACTCTCGGGCCTGCTGCTCCAGCCGCTGGTACAGCTGGTAGGGGTCCCTCTCGCAGAGCCTGCACAGAGAGGAGGGTCAAGGCTCATGGGCCTGCAAGCCACCTTTTTACAACCACAGACCAGCCGGACCGGGGCCCTGCCCACCAGAGGGATGCCGTCAGGCAGGCCGGCAGCTGACGGGAGAGCCCTGGGGCGCTCACTCTGGGTCACCAGTCTGCGCCGGTGAAGAGCTTACTCTGGCAGCACCCCAAGGAATGCCCAAGTGGGCAGCCTCATTTCCTCTCCGTTGCACAGACGGAGAAGCTCGGGCCCACACAGGTGGTCACTGTGTGTGATCCCGCAGCCAGAGGGCGGCAGAGCCTGGACTCACCCACTTCCAGTGCAGAGCCCAGCCTCTGAGCTAAGCGCAAGGAGCCTGATGTGGCTGCTAACCCCACACTCAGAGATTCGAACCCATCAGCCACCACAGGAGGGAGGTGTGGTAAAGATCCCCGCCTAGGGAAACATGCTAAGCCGTTCTACTGTGGCCTGCAGGGTCCCTGTGAGCGGCCATCAACCAGCCCCGGCCCTCAGCAGCACTGGCAGAGCTGGTCCAAACCCAAGACTAAACCAAACCAAACACACCGCCCACCCTCAGTCCTGAATGCTCAAACGCTAACGAGGAAAAGGGTGCTGCACCACAGAGAAGTTGGGGGGGAGGGGCTGTAGCAGGCGGCAGGACTCCCCAGGGACCTGTCAAGAAAGCCACGTGGCACGCAGAATAAAATCTGCCAGTGGGAAAGAAGGGGAACGAGGCACACACACACACGTCCTGCCGCCAGCAGACAACGCAGTGCACTCTCACGTGCTACCTGCCAGACCTGACCATTGCCCGCTGAAAGCCTGACTCTGACCACAGGCTCCCGCACCTATGAGGCAGACAGCCCCCTTCTGAGGCGGGGGAGGCGCTCAGTTGCCCCGGAAGTCCACACTGTGGTCCTGCAGCCCATCATCCAGGATCCTGACTGGTGCTGCAGGGGCTGAGATGGACCCTGCTCTCGGAGGAGCAGTTCCACGCGGACAGAAGATTCGGCAGGCCAGGCCCAGCACCCACAGCCCCCGTCAGTTGGGAGCCTGCCCCTGGGCTTTACACTGTGGGGCCGCTGACTTTCCGAGGCTGCATCTGGTCAAGAGCGAGGAACACCGCGTGGGATGCTCAGAGGCTGCAGCCGAGCACTGCGCTGGATCAGTGCACGGCCACCAGACAGGAGCCTCTCCACGGCACGGGGTTAGCACACAACAACGGGGCTCCTTCCCCGTACTTAGTGCACCAGAACGTTAGCGTCAGGATGTCACGTCGGTGATAAGTATAGAGAGCGTGTGCTGAAACAGCGTGGACCTATCCTTCTGAGGACTCGCACACCCAGTGAACACGACTCCCGGCCATCGCGGGTGCCACGGCCAGCTCACTGCCAGCCGAACGGCCCATGGGCGCCTGGCTGAGCCGGCGACTCTTCACCAGAGTAGAAGGCCTCGCCTTTCTCCCACGGAGCGGCTGCCGGTCTCAAGCCGCCGACCTCACGGGGAGCTGCCCGGCGAGTTCCCAGCACAGGGAGATCGAGAGATGATGGTCACGGGGAGACGGGGGCTGGCTAACAACGTTATGTGAGGCCAATGTTCTGAAATGGACTGTAGTGACAAGTGCACAGTCTGACCATGAGTTCTAAAGTGACGTACCTACCAATAAAACTTTTTTTTGAGAGGAATGCATCTAATTTTCCTTCCTTGTTCCTGTACTTTATAACCTTAATGAAATGATCAGGGGGTGCTTTTTTTCCCCCAGGGGGTGCTTTTTAAAAGCTGATAATCAGCCAGTACACACTGATGGCCGGGCCGTGTGCTTAGCAGGAACACACCAGTGTGCCCTGAGCCTGTGTGTCTGTGTGATGCCAGCTACGGAATACAAGGAATGGTGCAGCCCAAAGCGCTAAGTCACCGCCACTGAGTGACTCCTGCTCAAAGCGTCCCAATAGAATCTAGGAGAGCAGTTTGGGCCCATGGAACATTCATTTCTTATCTCCCCACCCCTGCCCACCACACTCCCAAGTCCGTCCCCATCTTTCCTAGGTCCTCCATGGAAATGAGTCATTGAGAGGCTTGTGCTTTCATGTTTCACTATTTCCCTCAGCACAAGGTTTTCGAGGCTCATCCATGAGTCCTGCTCCTTTTTGTTCCACTCTAGGCACGTGTGTATCATACTGTATTGATCCACCTGTCAACGTACACTGGGGGCACTGCCACTTCGGACACGTGTGAATGGCGTGGCGATGAATGCGGAGGTACAAGTATGGGCTTGTGATGGCCTCCCTGTCGGTGCTTCTAGGTGTGTAACGAACTAACTGGTGGATCATCAGGTGTGCCTTTTTGAGGAAACATCCATTTTCCCCACTGTTTTACATTCCCAGCAGTGATCCACCAGTCTTCCGATTTCTGCACATTCTCACCAACTCGTCGTCTGCTGCCAGCAACTGGGCTGAACTGAACAGGTCTTTTCATGGGCATCTGCATTTTCTCCTGAGCTTCTGAAGATAAGGTCATGTCATCTGCCTTTATTTTTCTTGTACAATTCCCCTGGTAGAACTCCTCTCACGATGCTGGACAGGCCTGGTAAGTAAGACGGGACCCACGTCTGCCTCCTGTAACCTTACCGTGCAACACTGAGCATCTGTGGGCTTTTCAGGCACTGCCTGTATCACTTGAGGAGCTTCACCTCTGTTAACTGTGCTTATAAAAAAGTATTATGATGACAAACGCTTACTCTACATCGCTTGAGATGATTGTGTGCCCCCCCTCCCCCCCCCCCCCCCACCTACCTACCCACCCAATACGACCCAGGTGGCAGTATATACAGATTGATTTTCATTTTCTGAACCATCTTTGTGTTCTGGGGAAGAATTTCACTTGGTCCTGATATCCAAACCTTTTGAAGAAGCTGCTGAATGTTCGGTCTGCTAGTATTTTGCTGGTGTTTTTTTGCATCAATGTTCATAAGGGATATCAGTCTTGTTTTTCCCTTGAGGGTGTGTGTGTCTGTGGTTATCGGGCTTTGGTACCAGGGTAATGTTGACTTCGTTAGATGGTTTTAGTTAGTATTCACACTTTTCCAATGTTTGGGGAAAAATTTTTTTTAATTGTATCAATTCGCATTTTTTAAAAATAGAGTTATCAGTGAAATCACCCGGTCCTGGCCTTTTTTTTGTTTGGATTCCAAGGTTACTGGTTCAATCTCTGCATAACAGGCCTACTCGGATGTCCCGTTTCTTCGTGAGTCCGTGTGAGTCGTTTCTGAAATGTGCCCGTTTTACAGGTCTAGTTTGCTGGTGACAGCACAACTGTTCACAGCAGTGTCTCACAACATCCCTGTTCAGTCACCTCTGGCTCATGGTGACTTCACAATGGAACAACGCTGCTCAGTCCTGTGCCATTTGTGTGACTACTGCTGTGGCCACATCCATTCATTCTGTCACATGTAATCCTATTTCTGCAAAACCTAATATTCTCTATTCCTTTTCCCGTTCCTCTTTTGCTCTCTCTGCTCTGATCGTTACCATTTCTTCCTACCTTCCACTTGTGCTGGCTCTTCTGTTCCTGGTTCCGAGAGGTGTGAAGAGAAGCTGTTGACTTGGCATCTCTCCTCTTTCACACACAGGCACTTGCAGTGACGAGCTCCCCTTCAGCACCTCTATCATAGCACCCCGGAAGGTGGGGTGTGCTTTGCTGTTTCCACTTTCCTTCATTTCCAGGTACTTTCTAATTTTTTCTTGTGTTTTCCTTCTGATCCGCTGTTTAAGAGAACACTGTTTCAAACCCGGTCATTTGTAAATTTCCCAGCTTTCCTGCTGTTGGGTTCCAGTTTCCTTCCATTTTAAATAGGGTACTTTGTAACAACAGCCACCATCTGCAAGACTGGTGCAGGACAAGGCGGTGTTTCCTTCTGCTGTACACAGCACATCTCTGAGAAGCAGCAGTCTTAACAGCAATCTTTCCCAGAATAATTCAGCGCTCTTTTATTTATACTGCAGCAAAATAGAAGTTCTGGCATAGTAGAGGAGCTCAAATAATTTTCCTTTTAAGTTTCCCTGAACTCTTGGGGGGGGGGGGGGGGGGGGGGGAGCATCTGCAATAGGAAGGACAGAGCTGTAAGGTAAAGGGAACAATGTTTCCCAGTAAAATTCTCCCAGGACAGCCCTTGCTACCTCAGGATGATGAGCAGACACTGTACACTGTCGTGAGCAGGCAGAGTGCCCTGCACATAACTCTCCTGAGCTTTTGCCCCCAGTGCAGTTTAAGATTTTCTTTCTTCATCATAAGCTGCTGTCTGAGTCCTTCAAGAAAATCTACTGACATCACTGCACTGGAACTGAAGCAGCAGTCACTATGCATGCCCTTCTGAGCGGACCGTTTGGACTGTTTGGACGCCACTGCTCTGACTGCACTGCACGGAGGAGTCCAAGGGTCCCCTGGGTTACCAGGTGTTTCGTGAAGTCGCCTTCACTACTGGCTTCCAATGCTTCGCGCTCCCCCATGTGGAGACCTGGCCGAGGTCAGGCTGTTTTCTTAAAACGGAGACTGTCCGACCATGTGAGAGCCCCCCCCCCCCCTTCAGCAGCAACCCTGTCTGTGGTGCTTCTGCAGGCTCCTGCCTTCAGTTCCTCATGTGCCGACGGCTCCGCTCCAGGGGCTCCTGTCAGCCTTCCTTAAACACCCAGCCATGTAAGAAACTGCTGTTCTGTGAGGCGGCAGCCCTATACACCTGCAGCAACATCGCAGTGATTTGGGAAGAAGGCCACTTGAGCATGACCAATAAATTGGTAATACCCCTGACCTCAAATTTGCTTTTTTCCATGGCACAAAAATGTAACCGCCCATCCCCAAAAAAAGGCACCCAATTGAGACCAAGACAAGTATATGGCTGAGAAAATGTGCCTGCAGCAACCCTCGGATCACAGAGACATGCTAACAAGTCCTGTTTGAAACAGACCATGCCTGTAGGAACTGGAGTCCTTGTAGCAAGAGAGAGAGAGACATGATTTAAAAAAAAAAAAAAAAAAAGACATGCTTTTTTTTAACTGTGTGTGTGTGTGTGTGTGTGTGTGTGTGTGTGTGTATAACTGGAACTGAGTACTCTGATTGCTAGAAGGTATTAGCTCTGGAAATCTGAGAGTTCCACCCTTCAAGGATTGCTGTTGGAACCTGACCATCTACGGCTCCAACCATCTCTCTGTGCAGTCACTTGTCCCAAATCTTGTATTTCTACAGAGATGAGTTTCACTAGCAAACGCCATGGGGAGACGACACCCCCACCCACCCACCCCCCACAGACACACACGCCCTTTAAGCAGCTGCCACTGGGGGGAGGCTGCTATTGTGTCTGCCCCAGCAGCCCCCAGGAAAATCCACCGGACCTCACTGCCCATCGACCTGCACTGCCAGCCATGCTGGGGACAGGGGCTGGGGCGGGGAGATGCTGAGGGGCGAGGCTCCCCTTCTTCTTTCATCAGACACTCCCCTGGTGACTGCAAGCTCCCAATCAATGGATCCCACCTGTTCTTTCTAACTAAGTTGTTCCGGGGGGGGGGGGAGGGGGCGGGGACAATGGTGACTTACTTGTACCATTCCGTATGAGATTACTCTGCGTTTTACTTTCTAAACTTTACTTCTGCCTCCTGCTAAGCATTCATAATCTACTTAGTCATGGTTTGGGGTGCAAGTTATGTATTTTTTCCCCCTGCTACTCATTAACAAGCTTCACTTCTAAAAGAGGCCCACGCCATCTGGGACCAGTGACTCAGAGAGCAAACCCTGGTCACACTGACTAATGTCGTCTACTGATTACTGTGTGAACACAACCAGGGATCAGGTAACGTCTACTACATGGCAAACCCCAGCTGGCAAAACCTTGGGAGACGTGAGGTTCACGATGCGGGAGCAAAGGCACCAAGAAGAAAGGTGACCCACTAACATCTGGCACCAAGGTACCGCTCCCCAGGAATAGTTCAGAAAAGCAGGTGCCACATCCAGTCACCGAGGATGAGCAGAGACCTCGACTGTCCCTGGGAGTAATGTATGCGTCAGAGGACAAAGGCAGTGGCCGACGTCTCTCGGGACCCTGCCTCTTACTGTGCTGCTTAGCCAGGCGAGTGAGTGGACACCCAGGTGTCCCCCGGCAACAGAGGTGAGAGCCTGTAGCACAGTCCCTGGGACACTGCATGGTACAAATGGGGGCCTGGTTCCCAGTGTGAACGACGAGGGAGTGGCAGCCTGTGCTCCTTCTTTGTGGTATCTGCCATGACTGGCACTGTTCTCCCAGGGGGCCCACTGCTGCCCAGGGTGGGGCAGCGGCTTCAGGCCTGAGTACCTGTCCACCAGCTCCTTCATGCCCTCTCGGTCGGGGACAAGAGACTGGTCCTGGTCCTCGGCCAGCGGGGTCCCAGCTTGGCGGTACACACAGCGCACCATGTAGCGTACTTCTGACCAGTAATTCTGCAGCTGCTGGGACTCCCGGTCCGTCTCCGCCGAAATGTCCCTGTGAAGTGTGGGGAGGACACAGGAAAAGGGACACCAGTGGTGTTAGCTCCAGCCCTCCATGGGCAGCTCCCTGGGAGGACTTCACCAGAGCCCACCCTCCTCCTCGTCCCCAAGCCTGAGTGCTCCCAGGCACAGCTGCAGGAGGCTGCGGTCCTCTCCAACCCACCACCACAGCCACTCCCCCTCGGCTTCCTCCTCAGCCAGGCGCAGGGCTGTCTCTGCGTCCCATCCCTGGGTCTCACCGAGACCATCTACTCGCTCCTTGTCCCCAGCCTTCCCCATCGTGCTGTCCCTCATCCTGCCGAGATGCCCAACCTCCACCCCCATCTCCATGGCCGAACCATGCCTGCCAGTCCTCTCGCCTACCTAGGGGTCTCATTTCCAGCCCCACTTCCCCATCCCCCTGGTTAGTCCTGACAATAGCCAAGCCACTGCCCACCTCTCCTCAGCAAGGCCACCCACCTGCGCTCGCTGCAGGCCTCACACGCACAGGTGGCGTCGGTGGCGGTGGAGGTGCCCAGGCCTCCTGCTGGGGGGAGCGTGGGGGCGCCCACGGCCAGTCTGCTGCCCGTCTCTGGCTGCGGTGATCCCAGGGCGTTGTGCAGGAGGAAATCTCGGTTCTGCTGGGCAGACAGGTCATAGACAGACGAGATCATTACAACGGGCCGGTGCTCCCTTCCTGGCAGCACTGTCTGTCAGCCAAGCAGGGGAGGCCTTTCAGAAAGCAGGTAAAACCTGGACCCTGGCAACGTGCCAGCAGATACCACAGGGGTGTACTCTTCTGAGCACGGAGGGAGAGACTTCGTTGGGAACACACTCTCTACCTTCCGCCAGCATGCCCGATACTTGTGTCGAGATGATGTATAATCAATTCCTTCCGTTCTGTGAAAAGAGGATGCTATTTCTGATGGCCCCTAAGCTCACATGGCCACCCCCAGGGCACCTGCAGGGAGCAACTCACTGTCATGGACACCTGAGTGCCACCTAGGGCCATAGCCCAGGGGCCACGCTGCACCAGCCTGTGACATCATCAGCCCAGGTGCCACACTGGTAGTGTGCAAGGGGGTGGGGGGGAGAGAACAACCGAGGCTTCAGAAAGCTGAGGGGTGGGAGACGTGAGCAGCTGCCTATCTATCGAGCTCTAAGGGACATGGACAGACAGGACGAGAGCAGGTGCGGGGCTCTCAGAACCAGCGACTCCCCCAGCTGCTGACTGAGAGGACCCACAGTGTGACGAAAAGTGCTGGGAGCTTTCCCACCGACATGAGTAGCCACACCTGCTGCCTCCCCACACTCAGGGTCCTGGAGAGGGACCATGAGGCAGGGGGACACGACCCCACAAAGGAGAGGGGGTCTCTGAGGTGCTGGGGGGCTGGAAGCATGGTCAAGTGCAGAGGGTGCCGCTAGAGTTTCCGCACAACACAGAGAAGCCTGAGGAGCTTCTGAGTTTGTGCCTCCCACAGCCCCCAGTTTATCGGGGCTGCTCTCAAATTCTGTGATGACGCCAGGAGTTGACCTTCATGCCACCAGCTGAGCCGTCAACCCTCCTGACCAGAAGCCTGACTCTACGACAGCACACTCCTCGGCCATCGGGGCAGTTGCCGCTCCATGGCTCTCCTGTTCGCCCTGCTTCAGGTATCCGTGGGTCCTGGGTCCCGGCGCACAGACTCCCTCAGTACATGCTGAACAGCCACAGACAAGCTCCAAAATACTGCTCCATCCATCGACAGGATCCCTATCATCGTGACTGTGGCGGTCGTTATTTGTGATGTCAATTTCATGGTTGGGATGTCGGGGTGGAATCTTCTAGCCTGGGAATCTGGAGACAGCCAATGAGTAGCCAATGAGGCCTCTGTGTGGGCATGGCTTTCTCCACAGAATTCTGGGAAGTCTCGTGGCATTTCCCAACTGGAGAAGAGAGACTTGACTCTCAGTCTCTGGGAGTCAGTCTCCAAGACGACCAACTACTAACAAGACAAGATGACAGCGTGCTGACCGACCCTGATTCCTGGAGGAGGAGGAGCCGGAGGAGAAGCCACATGGGCTTGCCCTGATGGAACCAGACCTCTGGTTCTGGTTCCAGAGAAGCCACAGGGGACACTGAGATGCTCCCACCGTCAATGGATACTGCTGATGGGCCCAGAGCCTGGGAAACGAGGAGCCACGGGGAGACCCCTGCCAGCGCTGGGACACCTCTACTGCACGTGCTTCGTGAGCTAGAAGGAGACTTTATAGACTGGTATCGGACATATGGGCTAATGTCGGACTTATGACTTTGGAATGGACTAGGTTGGGATGCTTTCTCAATGTCCCTTTCCTCTTATATCCATATGCGTGTCTATGAATTTGTTTCTCTAGTCCACCCGGACTCACACAGTGATCGTCCAAACCTCTCACAGTTTAATCAAATGCAGCAGGAAGTCCAGCCCCCACAACAGAGAACTCACCATGCCCAGCATCCACACACAGAAGCAGAGAAACAAACGGGACCCAGGAGGGAAAACAGTCAATAAAAAACAGACCCCAAAGTAACAGCTGATGCAACTAACAAAAAAGAAAAAGAAGAAAACATGAAATGGTGAGAAAATGCAAAATATGCAAGCCAAGTCCAGAGCTTTTAGAGAAGAAAAGTAAAATATCAGAAAAGAAAAGGCATAAACCATGTAGAATTAAGGTAGCCAAGGAAGAGCAGCCTATCAAGGAAACCAAAAACATGGAATAAAAAATCCAGCAAAAAGCACCAATAAAAACAAGACTGGAAAAAGCAGCCTCCTCTGAGAGAGGAGATGTCTGAACACAAGTGCCTCAGAGAGCGGGAGCTGTCTAACGTGTGTGCAACAGTGCCCCAGAAAGAGGGAGGCTTTTACACAGGCCTTATGTAAATGACAATGACAATAAAGGTTACTACTCAGACAGTCACACCAACCTCACAGTGGGGTGGGCAAATCCCTTCAGGAGGGATTTAACCAAGCTCCCTCACAAGGAAGCAGGTGACCTCAACAAAGGAACGAGATCACAGCTCAAAAAGCTGCCACAGTGACTGCCGGGGTCCTGAGGACTTCACAGGCCAATTCCTCCGAGTGTTTCTAGTACGATTTTATGCACACGCTTCCAGAAAATAAAGACGACTGTTTAAGTCAACCTAGCACTGAACTGAACACCCACCAACACTCACCAGATGCATCCTTCTCTGGGGTCTGCATTAAGTTCACCCACATCACCTCCAGAGACCCGCCAAGATTCCCCGGGAGCCTGGATGCAGCGACTCCTCTTGCCAGGGGAGCAAACCCACTTCGGCAGCACGTAGACGGGGTCACGATCCGGAGCGAGGGTGCACTTACCCTAGTGGCACAAGGTTTGTTCAACATGCAGAAAAATCACCCTAAATTTGAACAAACTGAAAAACGAATGGTCCTATTCACCATTCCTACAGATGCAGAAGAGTGAGTTGAATGTGAGTTGAAGTGTCATTGTCCATGTAGAACAGTAACTCTCTCAAAATAGTACCACAGAACAAGGGAACTGCTCTGACCTGGTCGACGGCACCCACTAAGAAGCCCTGCGTCTCGTGTCACACTGTGTCAAAGACAGCTGCTTTCTCACCCGAGACTCGGGAAAAGGGAGGGATGTCCACTCAGACCACTCACCCTTCTGGAGGACCCAGCAAATGGAATGCAGCAGGGTTGTTAAGGATGCTAAGACCCAAAGGTTAGCAAAGGGGAGGGAGGCACTGTTTGCAGACAGTGATCATCTATGTAAAGAATCCTAAGAAGTCTACCCAAAGGGAGCTAGACTGAGTTTCCCCCAACAGGATACGAGGTTAATGTGCACTCTCCTGTTAAAATAATCAATTATTTAAGATCAAGAGGGCAGCATTTGTCCAAGGACAGGATTCAAAGTGATGTAACAGGAAAAGAAATTGACCTAGAAAAGACATGAAGTAGAATAAAGTTATGGCACACTGAGGGGATTCCAACGGATGGTTAAGTGTAAAACTTAGGATGTGATTTTAACCATCACTTAATTCAGAGTAAAAAGACTTTATTCTCTTGTTGTACGTCAAAAGTTTTTAAAGTGCATTTCCATACATTAAGAATGAACCAATGGATACACAAGCAAGTACCTTTTAGCAACAAGATGTGAAATATTTGAGGATTTTTATTTTTTCCTTCAATAAAGCCTCTAAGACTGAAGAGGACAGAAAATGCTGAGCACGAGTTTGCAGGGTCTCAGGGAGCGCAGAGGAAGACCATGCTCACAAACTAGAACACTCACTCGGGGCAGGAGGCCCGTCCTTCCCAGATCTCTAGACAGGATTTAACACAGGTCTGTCGTCATCTGGGAGAGAGTTTAAAGAACAAGCTGGTTTTCCACAGAGTGTGTGGCACACACTGTCTCTTGAGTCTGACTGCGGCCCCGTATGCCACGCAGCACCACTCCCCGCCCCCCACCCCACTCCCCCACCGTCTTTGTCTTCCTGGCCTCTGACCATCGTTTGGGGGCAAGTCTGCCCCTTCAGTTTCCTATGGTTGTGTGTTCTACAGAGAGCAGGCCTTCCCTGGTTTTACAGCCCACCTTAGGGGCCTGTCCACTGTGTAGCTTACAGTTGTTCCTGGGCATGGTTGTGTCTGCCCATTTGAGCTGATACTGTGTTTAAGTCAACCTGGCACTCAATTAACCACCAAACCAGACTCACTGCCATCAAGTGGGTGCCGACTCACGGTGACCCTCTCAGACAGGGTAGTAGGGACCCTCTGCGTCTCCCAGACCGCACCTCTTGTCCTCCTCCTGAGAGCAGCTGGTATTTCAAACTGCTGGCCTTGATGAGTGCAGCCCAAGGCATAACAACCTAGCCGCTAGGCCTCTGAATTGAACGCCAAGTCGACAAAAATTCACAAGCTGATTCTCAAGTTTACATAGCAGGCAAAGGTCCTAGAATAGCTGAAAGACTTGGAAAATGACAAAGCTGGAGGATTTCTACTATCTTAACTTCATGGCTTGCTACAAAAGCTTCAGCTATCAAGACAGACAAAAGGAGAGGCATTTATATGTAGTGAAACAGAGAATCCTTATGTAGAATCATGCACATGATTAGCTGTTTCTTGACAGAGGTACCAAGGTACTTCAATGAAGAAAAAACTATTCTTTCAAAGAATAGTCCTGGAACAACAGAATTGTACATGTCAAGCCTTCCTATGCTTCTCTTTACATACTAAATACACATTAAACCTCACCTTATAACAGATGCACCTCTCAAATGAAAATACATCTCACACACACGCTCAAGTTGTGACACACTTAGAAGAAAATGCAGAATACTTATAATTCCACGTACAAGGAGTTTTTACATAGAACAGAAAATGTACAGCTCTTTTAAAAGTAGGTAAATTAAGTTTTATAAAAATTTAAAACTTTTGCTCCTCCAAAGAAACAGTTATATGATGAAAATGCTTGTCACACACTAGAAAATATCTGCAAAATATGTCCAACAAAGGGCTTATCTCTAGACTACATGGAGAATTTTAAC
>PVJH01011221.1:0-69864 GCA_004026705.1 Nesogale talazaci | reverse complement strand
ACAGGCATCAAAGAACAAAAAATCATATCATTGTCAGTGAGGGGGAGGGCAGACTGGAGACCCAAAGCACATCAGCAAGGCAACTGGGAACCCCTTTACAGAATAGTAATGGGGAGGAGATGAGTCAGTCAGGGTGCAGTGTAGCAATGAGGAAACATAACTTTCCTCTAGTTCTTTAATACTTCTACCCTCCCACTACACTGATCTCATTTCTACCTTACAAATATAGCTAGACCAGAGGATGTATGCTGGTAGAAATCAGACCTGGAAACACAGGCAATCAAGGACAGATAAACCCCTCAGGACCAATAATGAGACTAGGGATACAAGGAGAGTAAGGGGAAGGTAGGAAAGAGGGAACTGATCACAAGGATCTATGTATAGCCTCCTCCAAGGGGGACAGACAACAGAAAAGTGGGTGATGAATGACATCAGATGGTGTGAGATGTGAAAAAAGTAATATTCTATTAATCATCAAGGGTTCCTGAGAGAGGGAAGGTGGGCGATGGAGGAGAAACATGAGGAACTGATACCAAAGCTCAAGTAGAAAGAAAATGTTTTGAGAATGATATTGGCAACAAATGTACAAATGTGCTCGACACAGTGGGTGGATGGATTCTGGTAAAAGTTGTACAAGCCCCCAATAAAATGATTTTTAAAAGGAATATTTATAAACTGATTGTTTTACCAATTCTATAGTATTGCTTGATGTGATTGAACTATGGAATGATATATGTATTAACTCCCAATTTTAAAAAAGAATTTAAAATAATCATAACAACTTTTTAATCTCAAACAATTCAAATCTCTAGAAATTTACCACTGCCAAAACAGCTTTATAAGAAACTATCCTAAATGTAATGTCAAGAACATCCAATCAATACTCATATCTATTCATGAGGATATCCAAGTTCAAGTTGTAGATGAAGAAAATTAAGGTCATAGAATACAGAGCTTGTCAAGTATATGAGTCTGCTGAAGTAAGTGCACACAGCAGAAGGGAAAATAGACACAATACACAGACTCTGGACTGAGGACCAGATAATCTTGCAAGAGCCAGACTAGAGTCAATGAACCATATGTCACAAATACCTGATTCAGGTAGCACTTGTGCTGACAAGCATCTTTCCCCTCCCCTCTCATCTGTCGTTAAGGTTCACAGAGGTATAAAGTAAAAAGAAAAATAGCAAGAAGGGGTCAAGACACTAAACCACCCAAAGGGGAGTTCTTGTTTATATCACCACATGAAAAGAAGACCCGAGTGTGATGAGCAGCCAGTTCCCAGAGAGGATGCATGACTGTTCTCAGCTCAAAACATGACTTTTTGTCCCTTGATGGCAGTGCTGCAGAGAACAGCACTAAAAATACAGCTGGGGAGAGCAGCAGATCTGAGGGGCCAACCTGGGGCCAAACCAAGGTGGGAGTGCAACAGACCAGTGATGCGTGAAACCACAACGTCCCTGAAGAATCCCAACCATAGACTTAAGACTTAGGGAGAATCACTTGTCACCCCGTCTTAATTGGATGGGATTACTTACAAGGGGGTCACACTGAAATACAAAAAGGGCAACACTGACACTAGACTGTTCCATCCCTGATTGCCAGAGTAGCAAGATGGACTTAAAGGTTGCTCACTTTTTGGACATGATTACTGCAAAGTAAAAGGAAGTGGTTAGGATGGAAGGTGGGACAGGCAACCTCAAATAAAATGAAGACCAGAATGATGGTTTTTAACATATCCTTTTCTTTCTTTAAAACGTAGGGGTACTTATCTGCTCTATGCCATTGTTCTTGTTGGCCTTGGGGTTATTTATAATATCATCATCCTTTGTGTGTGTGTGTGTGTGTGTGTGTTCAGCTGTACAAGTAATCCACGATAGACAACCTTATGGAGACAGAGACTGGACTGTTAGTTCCTGTGGAGCATGGGAGGGGAGCAGGAGTGGAGAGGACAGTGGGGAGCCAACAATGAGGAGTACGAAGTATAGTGGGTATTCTAACATCGATGGTGATGAGTGGGTAGCTTTTATGATGTATTTGAAAAATTGAATTGTATCTCAGAGGAGTCACTGAAATTTGAATGATGGATAAGCATAACTGTGATGTAGAAAGGAAAACAATAAAAACTAAAATACATATTGCATATATATGCATATGTAACAAAAAGCAGATAGACTTTGTGCTTCTACTTGAATCCTGCCTTAGTATAAGAACAGTTGTTCTTATAATGTATGATACTTACCTTCCTGACATGTTTGCTGAAGACAAAACAGATGCATTAGCAAATGTGGTGAAGAAAACTGATAGTTCCTGGCTATCAAAAGATATAGTGCCTGGGGTCTTAAAGACTTGTAGCAAGTAGCATCTAGCAGGAAAGAAATACAGCCCATGTGGAAGAGGAGCACCAGCCTGTGTGATCATCAGATATCATTGGTAAGAGGCTTCAGAAGTTCAAAAACATGCAACAAACTCAATGTGAGGGATCATGGATGTAATAGATACCCAAAACTCACCTGTAAGGTAATCAAACAGTCCCTTTCAGGATGGTCATGTGGAAAGGATGATAAATCCAGGATGTGGAAGGGCACTGATGAAATACACAATTATCTGCTATTTCTTTAATATTTTCTCCCCTTACTATTAAGGCTGTTATTTGGTTTTACTTTGTTAATCATATTAGATTTGCAGATGTTCTTTTGTATATTTAAGGTTGTTCAGTACATGAAAAGCAACATAGATAACTCTGCAGAAACAGTAACAGGAGTAGTGGTTCCCTGGTGGTATGGGCATAGAGAGTGGGCAGGTGAGGAAGGAGGGGGATGGGCAGCTGATAGCATTGATGCCACTGGCTCCTAAACTCAGTAATAGAAATACCTATTCATTTTTTCCCTAGGTTTTTTATTGTGAATTAGGTGGGGAGGGATTTACATATCTAGCTATCAATTCTGCATTCAATATTGTAAATACCCATCAATCCCCGCACCCCCTCACCTCAGGTTTTCTATCCTAATTCTGATTTCTCTTCTTTTTTGATGCATCTCCAGGCTCCCTTTTACCCACCTCTCCATTGTTGACCCCAAAATGCCTTGGGTCAGTGACGGGAGCTGAATTTCATATTGGGGTTGGTCATATGGTCCTCTCCTCGTTTCGGCAGTTCTGAGTGGGAATATCATCCTGAAGACTCGGTGGGGCAGGATGTACTTCAGTCTATCTTCGTCACCCTTAATTTATTCTCGTGTACTCTGGTCAGGTATATCTCTCTCCAAGCTGCAGCTTCGGTGCTGACTTTCAAGGCAAGCTCCCCTGGGGAGAGGCGGCTGCCCCTGTAGTTGGAATTGTTGTTGTGCTCTCAGACCTTTCCACTGGTTATCCGCTCCATTGCTTCATGCTGCATTCACATCTGGGAACACCGTATATAAGTTTGGTACCTCTTTTCCTGTGGAGATATAAAAAACACACTCCCCTTGGGTGGGTTAGTACCCCATTCCCTCTCTACTTAACACAATCTGACCTCCCACATCCTGGTGTCCCACCCTAGTTGGCTACTATATGTAGCCGTGGATTTGGTCTGGCCCTAGCTGTACTACCTGGGCCTTCCCCCAGGATTTTCTGTATACTGTAGAATTTTTCCGACACCAATTTTGCATTTAAAAAAAATTATTATTAAGCTTACCTCAGCGGAATCATTTTGTACATATCCTTTTGCACCTGGCTAACTTCGCTTAGCGTAATTTTCTCCAGTTCTTCCCATGTGAAGATATGCTTCACACATTCATCACTACTTTTTAGCAATGCATAGTACTCCATTGTATATATGTACCATAGTTTCTTAATCCACTCATCAGTTGATGGAAATTTGGACTGTTTACAACTCCTCGCAATTGTGAACAGTACTGCAATGAACCATGGGGCACAGATACATGGTCGTGGCTTGTTATTTCCCTCTTCTGGCTATATGCCAAGTAAGGGGATTGCAGGGTCATATGGTATCTCAATTTCCATCTCTTTTAGATATCTCTGAATTGATTTCCATTGTGGCTGTACATACCTATAGGTCCACCAGCAGTGGATAAGAGTCCCTATCTCCCCACAACCACTCCAACACTTGTTGCTTTCTAATTTTTTTGAATTGGGCTACCCATGAGGGTGCTAGGTGATATCTCACGGTTGTTTTGATTTGTATTTCTTTTATGGCTAGTGATTGGGAACATTTTCTGATATATTTATTGGCCATTCTGATTTCTGCCTCTGTGAAACTTCTCTTCAGTTCCTTTGTCCACCGCCTCAGTGGACAATTAGTTTTGCTCTTTTTGAAAGCAATAGGGTATTACAGATTTTGGTTATAAGGTCTTTATCTGATGTGTCATTGCTAAAGATGTTTTCCCAGTCTGTCTGCTCTCTTTTTCCTCTCTTGGTGAATTCTTTTGATGTACATAGTGTTTTATCTTCAGTATATCCCACTTGTCTTTTTGAACCTCCTCTGTGTTTGTGTCCTTCCCTATTTCTGATAGCCTAGGTAATCCCTGTGCCTGTGTCCTCAGGTTGGGCCCAATTCCCTCATTGATGGCCCTAATAGTTTGGGGTTTTATTTCAAGACCTGTGATCCACCTTGAGTTTATTCTAGTGCATGGAGCGAGGTAAGGCCCTTGCTTTATTTTTCTAAAGATAAAGATCCATTTTTCCCAACCCCACTTATTGAAAAGGACATCTGTTTCCCATTTTATATTTTTTATATCCTTATCAAAAATCAGTTGTCTGTAGGCTGATGTTTTATTTCTGGATTTTCAGTTCTTTTCCATTGGTCTGAGTATCTATCATTATGCCAATACCATGCCATTTTGACCACTGTGACTGTATAGTATGTACTAAAATCAGGTAAAGCAAGTCCTTTCATGGTGTGTTTCTTCTTGAGGAGTTCTCTGCTAATACTGGATTTCTTCCCTCTCCATATAAAGTTGATAATCATTTTTTCCATTTCTTTGAAGAAGTATGAGTCAGTCCAGGTAGACTAGAGGAACAAATTTCACAGACACGCATAGAGGTATAAGGAAAGGGTTTATATACAAAAGAGATGTGACACTAACAAGGCATCCCAATCCAGTCCTGTGGAAAGTCATAAGTCCAATATGAACCCATATGCCTGCAATCAGTCTATAAAGTCTGCTTCCGACTCAGGAAGTCACAGGTCAGTGGGTGCAGAATTCTGGCACTGGCAGGGGTCTCCCCATGGCTCCTCACTTTCAGGGCTCAGGTCCATCAACAGCATGCCACTCCAGCTTCAGAGGTCTGTCTTCATCAGGGCAAAGTCGTGTGGTCTCTCCGCTGGCTCCTCCAACATCTCAGACGCTGCCAGCCTGCCTGTGATTAATTGTCTCTGAAACTAACTCCCAACAACTGGGGAAGATAGCTTCTCATCTTCCCCAGGGAAATACCGCGAGATTTCCCAGGAGTCTCAGGAGAAAGCCATGCCCACACAGAGGCCTCATCAACTACTCAATGGGTTTCTCCTGATTAACAGGCCAGACTCCACCGCTATATTTTAATGATAAAATTAACATAAGCACATGACTGCCACAAAGGATGAGGGCAATTGTATCGGTATTGCATTAAACTTATATAGTGCCTTGGGTAGGACTGTCATCTTAACTATATTGAGTCTTCCGATCCATGAGCATGAGATATTTTTCCATTTATTGAAGTCATTCTTGATTTCTTATATTAGTGTTCTGTAATTTTCTTCATATAGATCTTTTATTCTTTTAGTCAGATATATCCCTAGATATTTCAATTTGTGATTGGCAATTGTGAATGGTATCTCTTTTTTTATCTCCTTCTCTATGGTTTTATCTGATGTATATAGCAGTCCAATTGACTTCTGATTGTTAATCTTGTATCCTGTCACTCTGCATTATTCCTCTATTGTTTCTAGTAATCCCCTCATGGAGCTTTTAGGGTTTTCAATTTATAAAATCATATCATCTGCAAATAATGATAATTTCACCTCTTCCTTCCCCAAATGAATACCTTTGATGTCTTTTATTTGCCTTATGCTATTGGTTAAAACCTCCAGTACAATATTGAATAAGAGTGGAGACAAGAGACATCCTTTTCTGGTCCCCTTTTTAAGTGGGATAGTTTTTGTCTTTTCTCCATTGACTATCACATTGGCTGCTGGCTTTTCATATATAGCTTGTATTGTCTTGAGGAATGTTTCTTCTATTCCTATCTTCTGGAGTGTCTTAAAGAGGAATTGGTGTTGGATGTTGACAAGTGCTTTTTCTGCTTCTATTAATATTAATAATGTATAATTTATCAGGGGTCCATGAGGTGGGAGGAGATGGTGTGGGAGAGAAGGCTGAAAGGAGGAGCTGGTATCAAGGTCTCAAACAGAAAAAAAAAGTCCAAGAGAAATATATAAATAGAAAATTAATAATAATAATAACAAAAGAAAAACCTGTAAATAGCTCAAAGTCTGGTCGTTGACCTCTAGGAGTATCCCTCATTCAGTCAGGTGGGGTGCCACATCATGACCCCAATGTATATCCTTGGCCCTCTCTCGAGAACTCCATACTCTGCTCCTTCTGCTGCTCTGCTGGGCGACTTGCCTCAGTGTGGTGGGGTCAGACCAGGAGCACTCCTGACCCTGATTTAACAGTGTTGCCCCAGGAGGGTCTTGGATCAGAAAGGAATGCTGTATTTCACAGTGGGACTGACCCTATGGTCCTCTCTGTGCAGTGGCTGTTCCATGTGGGGAAATCTTTCTTTGAGACTTCATGGGCCAGGGTGCTCTCCACTCTCTCACTCCCCCTTAATTTACTCTCATGTGCTCTGATCAGACATGTTCTTCTCCCTGTGCAGCAGCCTCAGTGCTGATCTCCAAAGAAAACTTCCAGCCCCCTCATCCCCCTCCACAGGCTCCCTGTTCCATGCCGCCATGCTGCATTGGCATCCCCAACACCAGCTTTAAGTTTGGTTCCTCTTTCCCTGTGGGGATATAAACAATACGCTTCCCTTGCGTGGGTTAGTATCCTATTCCCCTATTCCCCATCACCATCTCGCCCTCTTTTCCTCAGTTGACTAACACATGGAGCCCTGGATTTGGTCTGGCTCCTGTCATTCTACCTGGGTCTCACCCCAGAAATTTCTGTATACAGTATCATTCTCTCGTATGTCCCTTTTGGATTTTTTAAGCTTACCTCAGTGGTCTCATGCTGTACTTTTTCTTTTGTCACTTCACCTAGTGATTTCTTGGTTTCTGGTACATGTTGTCTCTGAAACTCTATCTCGATAAGATAGGCTGGATGAACAGTCTGGAGAAAAAAATAATGGGACTGATGGTTCTAGGGAGACATGAGATATGGGGAGGTAGGGAAAGGAGGTGGTGTTGATCAACCCAGGGACAAGGGAACAAGTGATCCAAAATCAGTGGCAAGGTACGTGTAAGAACCTGATAGGGATTGATCAAGCGTAATGTGACTGAAATAAATTACTGAAACCAAAATGAAGGATCAAAATGATGGTGGGACAAGAGGAAAGTAACAGGGAATAGAGGAAAGAGGTGAGAAGCAAAGCGCACCTACAAAGGTCTAAGTGCAGGCATGAGCATAGGTAAATGTATTTATGCGTGGTGATGGGGAACTATATCTATATGCTTATACTTAAAGCATTGGTATCATAACAGCAGATGGACATTGGACCTCCATTCATGTACTTCCTCAATGCAAGAAAACTTTATTTTGCTACATTTGCATTCTTCAATGTTCACCTTGCCAACATAATCAATGAAGACAAATGTGTGCGCAAACAAATGTGGTGAAGAAAGCTGATGGTGCCTGGCTATTAAAGATACATTATCTGGGATCTTAAAGGCATTAAAATAAGTAAATGGCCCTATAGCTCAGGAGCAATAAAGTCGTCATTGAAGAAGCATGCCAGCTTGTGACCACAAGGTATCAATAGAAGCAGTTATCAGGCATCAAAAACAAAAATTATATCATTGCATGCCCACCTTCCTTGTATGATCACTAAAGACAAAGTTGTGCATAAGCAATTGGGGTGAAGAAAACTGATGTTGCGCAGCTATCAAAAGATATAGTGTCTGGGGTCTTAAAGACTTGAAGGTAAACATGTGGCCATGTAGTTCAGAAGTAACAGAGCCCACATAGAAGAAGCACACCAGCCTGTGGGACCACAAGGCGTCAAAGGAATCAGATATCAGGCATAAATAAACTAAAAATTATATCATTATAAATGAGGGAGAATACAGATTGGGGACCCTAGGTCAATCTGCAAGGGTCGTGACATCCCCTTACATAAGGGTGGTGGGCAGGTGAGCCAGTCTGGGTACAATGCAGCAAAGATAAAATATGCGTCTTTCCTCTAGTTCTAAAATGCTTCCTCCCTCCCACTATCATGGTGTGAATTCTACCTTGTAAATCCAGGTGGACCAGAGGATGTACACTGCTACAGAACCGAAAACACCTGGAATCCAGGATAGATGTTCCCTTTGGGACCAGTGGGGAAAGTGGTGACACCAAGAGGATAGAGTGGAGGTGGAGTAGAAAGGGGGAACCTATTATAATGATCTACGTATCACCTCTCCTTGGACTGTGGACAAAGAGGAGGTGGGAGAGAAGAGTCATCATTCAAGAAGACAAAATTTTAATATTTTGGTAAATTATCAAGGGCTCAAGTGGGGGTATGGGAAGGGGTTGGAAAAAAGAGGAGCCAATACCAGGGGCTTAGGTGGAAAGAAAATGTTTTGAGAATGATGATGACATCAAAGTTATAAATGTGCTTTGCATACAATGGATGTATGGATGGATTGTGCTAAGACTTGTATGAACCTCCAATAAAATGATTTCTAAAGGGCTCAAACAGAAAGAAAATATTTTTAAAATGATGCTGGGAACATTTGATATGTACAAATGTGCTTCATACAATTGATGCATGGGTTGTTATAAGAGATTTAGGAGCTCAGATAAACTGATTTATTAAAATTTTTAAAAGAAAACTGTCCAATGTAAACCTAATTTGCATACATTTTCATAACATTAAATGCAATATATTAAAAATATTTACTCAAATGTTATAGTGCCTGTGTACATAGTTTAAAGATATAAGGTGTTATAGGAGCAAACATAGGAAAAACTGTAGGATATTTTGCCCCTTGTTAATTGTGCCTACCATTCTAATTTCCTATGAAATTCTGCCTAAGTTAAAGGGAGAAATGCCGAATTATCTAAAAATTAGCCTTTTTTCAGACTTTTCTGTCACAGTGAACTGGATGCTCTTTAACTAGTCAAAACAAAAATAAATTAGCAGTTTTTAATTATGCAGAAAAATGATTAGTTCTACACCACAGAAGAGTTGGAAAAATAAGAAAAATAGACTCTTGGGAGAGAGTTCAAAAGCGGTTCCAAAACACAAGCCCCAGTTCTGATCTGCCAAGAGATTGACCTTCTCTGCCAGAATTTGGAGGCTGCCAACATAAAATCAGACTTGAGAACCATGCCACCTACGTCTTCATCCAAGTTAACAAACTTGGGTGCCCATGTTCCCCCTCTGGTCCAACACTTTATAATTTGATCTCACATTGACCCACTTTAAAGTTGTTTTAAAGTTGATTTCATTTTCAAATCAATATCTCTCATGATTTTCTTAAACTATGTCACATCTGGAACTGTGATTACAAATAATTCTGAGAAGTGATATTTGTTAATTTTCTCCTTAGTTACTGGAATTTAAGGCAGGCTTGAAAGAAGCTAAATTACAAGTGAACCAATCTCCCCATGGTTGAAATCACACTCTTTCTCTTTTTCCTTCATCATTTATCTCCTCTCCCCACCCCATTTCTCTCTGCCCTTCTCCTCACTCCCTCTCCTTCTGCACATGAGGGAGAAGAAAGAAAACTGTGAAACTTTGGGTAGGCAATGGGTCATGACTTTTGATCCAATGCGATTAAAAGAGTGCATAGTAGAATAAAGGGAGTTTCCAACGCTACATATATATAATAACAATCATTCCTTTAACATTGAGGAAAATGAAGAAGAATAAGTATTCACATAAGTGTCCACAAGTATCCAAAAGTCAAGTGTCACTGGCATTTATAGTGGCTATATCAGTGAAATGCTTTCAAGTTTGAAAAAATATCAAGCCTTTGAAAATTAATATGACATAAAGATTAGGGAGAACTTTATTAACAACCTTTGATTTGAAGGGGACACAACCTTGCCTACTGAAAGTGACTAAGATTTGAAGCCCCGGTATTGAAGATCGAGGAGTTAATCTTTCAGTACAAATTGCAATTAAGGGTTAAAAAGAAAAAGAAAAACCCAAACCAAAAAACTCCTAATGTCCTCACAACTGGACCCATTGACAACATCACAATAAAGGGAGGAAAATTTGATCTTGTCAATGATTTACTTTTGCTTGTGCCCAAAATCAGTGGTCATAGATCAACAATTGAGAAATCAAGTGCAATGTTGCACGGTGGACATCTGCTGCCCAAGACATTTTAAATATTGCAGAAAAATTATATAAACTTTGAAGGTACACCTGACACAGATCATGATACTTTCACTGTTCTCGTTACAACAGATTATTATTTCAGGAGGGAGGGGCATAACTGCCCTCTCGTGGTCATGGGAGCTACCAGCCTTGCTCCTGGAGAGCCGCTAATGGATTTGAATGGCCAAGCCAATGAGCCGCAGTCCTGCACTCAACCACTATGCCACCAGGGCTCAGCCGCAACAGATTATTAAAACCAGCAGAGAAGTAGAGGCCTGTGGGAGGGACACTTAGAGTCAGAACAGAGTAAAGGAAGTTGGAGACTAGAGGCATGCTGAGTCTCTGCCTTGTGGCAAGTAGCCTTGTGCTGATGTGAAGTTGGATTCTCTCACTTGATCATGAGATGAAAGGAAAAATATGACAGTGTCCTAAATCTTATTTTTTAAATGCCAAATGTATGGATGGATTGGGGCTTGCATTTAATTCTAGTTCCAATCTAAGAAAAATTATTTCTTATGATATGGGCATACTTCATACCCATCCTCAGAAATGGATTAGGGAAGAAATGGACATTATCACAAAGTATGGTGAAGAAATTAGATGGTGGCCAGCTATTAAAAAGAATAGTGTCTGGAATCTTCAAGGATTGTATTGAAACAAGCAGCCTTCTAAACACGGCATTAACTAAGTCCATTTGAAAGAACATCAGCTTAAGAGATCTAAGGAATTCAAATAATAAAATCAAAATCCAAAGGAATGAATGTTATCAGAATTTCGATTCTGGGCACCTTGTGTACAGAAAGCTATGAGGACATTTGGAGAACCAAATCTATTTACAGGGTCTCCCCATAGATTTAGCCTCTCATGAACACAATGTGGCCATAGATGAAGAATATGAATAACCTTTTAACAGACATAGATTAAATTTGTAAATTAAATTAAGGAAGATGTAGTCAGGTTCAAATGTAACACTTTATAATTTGATCTCACATTGATCCACTTTATCTTTTAATATTTTTTGTTTTCTTACTGTTTATGTTTTGTCTGATTACCTGTTCATGAAATTCAGGATAGGTAAATATATGTAGTCAGTACAGGACTAATAATTACCTATTGGCACACAAGGGGATGTTGAGGGAAATGAGGAACTAACAGCAATGAATATGAGAAAAAAATCTTCTGAAGCATATTGTGATGATAGTGCATGATCTTCATAGGATTGAATAATTGTACAATAGGGGAAATATGTGTCACTAAAATGATTTTTTAAATGCTATTCTGACAATCTTACATAAAAATTTGCTTTAGGTTGTATTCTAATTTTAATTGCTTTGGTTTGTGATTTTAGGATCTTAGTAACTTTAATTTTAATCAAATGACTAAATTTGATTAAATTTTAATCAAAATGATTAAAATATTATGGAGTAAATATAACAAATTAGATTAGCTTGTAATTTTTGTTTAAACTAGTCTTACTAACTTCAATTTTAAAATGTTAAATATTATTTTGGCTTAAGCATACTACTTAAAAGCAATGCATTGTTTATAGTCTTTTGGTTTTCAATCTTTTAAATGAAACTTAGTTAATGTTAAAAGATCACCTGAATGCATTTGTATCCCTATGGAATATTAGTTAAGGCTTCATTTTCTTTAAAATTGGAGAAGTATTCTTGCACATTTCATATACCACCTACCATTAAAATATTTCCTTGTGCAAAATTATGGTATTTAGTAATCGTTACATAAGAAAAAGGCATATAGATTATACAGCATTTGCTTTTACTGACATTCCAGAATTTCATTGCAATCAATGTCCATTTTTCAAAGGGGTACAGTACAAATAATGTAGGCAAATGACCAAAATAAACTGATCGAAACACATAAATTTTCACAAAAGCACATCAACAATGATTATGAGACTTTCATCTCTACAACTCCTTGATCAGTGAAATATACTAGACATATATAGCTATAGATATAGATAAACATATAATTGATACTAACAGAGATGGTGCAATTAAATGCAAAGCTTTTCTAAACCCCCCTCAAAAAAAAAACTACTAAAGGACTTCTTTAGAGTATAACTGCTAACTTTATAATTAATTCTTCTGAAATCTAGTAATCTATGATTTTTCAAAACAGATAAAAATATCTCGGTGGAGGAGGGAAGATGGCGGCAAGATAGGAAGCCCACGCCCGGAGCTTCTGGAGATCGGTGAGTGGGGGTGACACGCGGAAGGGTGGGGTTCTCGAATTGGGTTCTGTGACTCCAGGAAAGCTCACAGCATTCCTCTGAAGCAGGAGCAGGCACGACCCGCACGCCGCGCTCCCCACGGATGCGGGCACAAATGCTGCTAGTTCTTTGTGCCAGCAGAATCCAGGGCGACCGCTCCGCGACCCTGAGATCAGGGACCTGCAGTTTATCAGTGCCCAAGCGCAATCGCTAACCAGTCCTTCCCACCCCAAGGTGTCCAGGGGACACTCCATGCAGACCCAAACCTCTCGCTTTCCATCCCCAGGGACTCCTGTGTCCCCAGAGCAACTGTGGGCCAGGCCCTCGCGCAACCAGGAGGCCCACGCCCAGGAGCACCTTAAGGACACCACCAATGCCCAGGATAAGATCAAGCCATCCCCTAAACCCAAGCCTGCCCACCTGGGCCACACTCTCTAACAGGAGTGAAAGGAAAGCCCACACTCCCCATGGTCGCCAGCACTCCCCACAGAAGATGCTGGTTTAGGGCACCCACCCCAGGAGCAGCAGCAGAGAGGTCCATTTTACATTGTCGCCTGGATAAACAGTCCTCCCCAGCCCAGAGCGTTAGAAGATTTTTTCCCACCTATCTGTGGCAAGTGACCCTAACCAGGAACAGATCATCCAACTCCCAACCAACACCCTAAACCCACTCCCCTGCTCAGCCAACACGCTCCATCGGATCTGCAATGGAAAAAATCAACGCTGCTAAAAATTTGTTCTTTGAAAGAATTAACAAAATTGATAAACTATTGGCAGACTTAACCAAAGAAAGAAGAGAGAAAATTTCAAAAGCAAAAATAAGGGATGAAAGAGGGGATATCACAACCGATCCTAATGAAATCAAAAGAATAGTCACTCAGTCTAGTACTACAAAGATCTATACTCCAATGAACTCAACAACTTGGAAGACACGGACAAGTTCTTGGAAAAGCAATCTCTTCCTAGATTGTCTCCAATGGACGTCAAGAATCTTAACAGACCCATAACAATAGAAGAAATAGACAAGGTTATTAAGGAACTACCAACAAAGAAATCACCTGGACCAGATGGCTACACAGGAGAATTTTACCAAGCATTCAGGGAAGAATTGATACCAACCCTACACAAACTCTTCCAAAGCATAGAAAAAGATGGCAAACTCCCAAACTCCTTCTATGAAGCTAGTATAACACTGACACCAAAACCAGGCAAGGATCCTACAAGAATTGAGAATTACAGACCAATATTCCTAATGGATATTGATGCAAAAATCCTTAATAAAATACTGGCCAATAGAATACAAAAGTATATAAAACAAATAATTCACCCTGACCAAGTGGGGTTTATACCCAAAATGCAGGGGTGGTTCAACATACGAAAGACCATTAGTATCATTCACCATATTGACAGGAAAAAATATAAGAATAATATGGCTATATCCATAGATGCCGAAAAAGCATTTGACGATATTCAACACCAATTCATGTTTAAGACACTCAAGAAGATAGGAATAGAAGGAAAATTCCTCAAGACAATACAAGCTATATATGAAAACCAACAGGCAATGTGATAGTCAATGGAGAAAAGACAAACAATCCCAGTGAAAAAGGGGACCAGACAAGGATGTCCATTGTCCCCTCTATTGTTCAATATCATAGTGGAGGTTTTAGCTAACAGCATAAGGCAAAGAAAAGACATAGATGTTATACGACTAGGGACGCAAGAGGTGAAATTATCATTATTTGCAGATGATCTGATTATATATATGGAAAATCCCAAAAGCTCCACAAAGGGATTACTGGAAACAATAGAGGAGTATGACAGAGTGGCAGGATACCAGATCAAAAATCAGAAGTCAATTGGTCTGCTGTACACATCAGATAAGACCACAGAAGAGGAGATTAAAAAAAAGAGGTACCCTTCACAATAGCCAAGCACAAATTGAAATCTCTAGGGATAGAGCTGACAAAAAGAACAAAATATCTATATGAGAAAAATTATAGAACACTATTACAAGAAACCAAGAATGACTTCAAGAAATGGAAAAATATCCCATGCTCGTGGATCAGAAGACTCAATGTAGTCAAGATGACAGTCCTACCCAAGGCACTATATAAGTTTAATGCAATACTGATACAAGTACCATCCTTCTTCTTCAAAGAAATAGAAAAAATGATTTCTAACTTCATATGGAGAGGGAAGAAGCCCAGAATTAGTAGAGAAATCCTCAAGGAGATGGACATCGTGGGAGGGCTTGCCCTACCTGACTTTCGCACATACTATCTAGCCACAGTGGTCAAAACAGCATGGTATTGGCATAATGGCAGATACTCAGACCAATGGAAAAGAACTTAAAGTCCAGAAATGAAAACACAAGCACACAGACAACTAATCTTTGATAAGGGCCCCAAAAGTACCAAATTGGAAATAGATGCCCTTTTCAACAAGTGGTGCTGGAAAAAATGGATATTTACCTGTCGAAAAATGAAGCAAGAGCCTTGCCTCACTCCATGAACTATCATAAATTCAAGGTGGATTACAGACCTTGAAGTAAAACCCCAAACTATTAGGGCCATCAATGAGGGAATTGGGAACAATCTGAGAACACTGGCACAGGGCCTACATAGGCTAACAGAAATAGGGAAAGACACAACTACAGATGAGGTTCAAATAGACAACTGGGATATACTAAAGATAAAACTGTGCACATCGAAAGAATTCACCAAGAGAGTAATAAGAGAGCAGACTGGGAAAACATCTTTGGTAATGACAAATCAGATAAAGGCCTTACTACTAAAATCTACAATACCCTGCTAGCTTCCAAAAGGAGCAAAACTAACTGCCTACCGAGGAGGTGGGCAAAGAATTTAAACAGAAGTTTCACAGAGGCAGAAATAAGAGAGGTCAATATATATATATATGAGAAAATGCTCCCAATCATTAGCCATAAGAGAAATGCAAATCAAAACAACAATGAGATACAACCTAACACCCTCAAGGATAACCCAATTCAAAAAGTCAGAAAGTAACAAATGCTGGAGAGGCTGTGGGGAGATAGGGTCGCTTACACACTGCTAGTGGACCGGCAGGTATGTACAACCACTATGGAGATCAATTTGGAGATATCTAAAATGGATGGAAATTGACCTACTATATGACTCAGCAATTCCCCTGCTGGGCATATACCCAGAAGAGACAAGCAACAATCCATCACCAGCGACCTGTGCTCCAATGTTCATCGCAGCACAATTCACAATTGCAAGGAAGTCGGAAGCAGTCCATATTCCCATCAACTGATGAATGGATTAAAAAGCTGTGGTACATACATACAATGGAGTACTATGCATCACTGAAAAACAGTGATGAACGCATGAAGCACATCACCACATGGAAAGAACTGGAGGAAATTATGCTAAGTGAAGTTAGCCAAGCACAAAAGGACCTGTACAATATTAATAATTTTAAAATTGAAAAGGGGCAAAGGGAAAAAACTACTCTACAGAGAAAATCCTGGGAGAAGGCCCAGGTAATATGGCAGGAGCCAGATCAAATCTAGGGTTACATATGGTAGCCATCTAGGGGGGAGAGGTGAGGGGGGGCAGATGGTGATGTGTAAAAAGGGAAGGGGGCACTAAACCATCAAAGGGGAGCATATTGTTTATATCTCCACAGAGAAAGAGGGACCAAACTTAAACCCAGAGGC
The DNA here is from genome assembly GCA_004026705.1 of Nesogale talazaci. Classification (NCBI taxonomy): domain Eukaryota; kingdom Metazoa; phylum Chordata; class Mammalia; order Afrosoricida; family Tenrecidae; genus Nesogale; species Nesogale talazaci. The sequence goes on along the minus strand of PVJH01011221.1, from coordinate 53,419 downwards.
CTAGGATGTGAATGCACACCACAGCATGGAATAGAGAACCAGTGGAGGGACCGAGAACAGAACCCAAACCCCAACTATAGAGGCAGCCACCTCTCCACCAGAGGAATTTGCCTTGGAGGCCAGCACTGAAGCTGAAGCTTGGAGAGTGAGACATGCCTGACCAGAGCACATGAGAACAAATGAATGGAGGAAGAAAGAATGACATGCATCCTAGCCCACCAAGCCTTCAGGACGATATTCCCACTCAGAACAGCTAATGCACAAAGAGGACTGTACAACTGGTCCCACTATGAAATACGGCTACCGTCGCTGACCCAAGGCCTATGGGACCAGGATGAAAAAGTGGGGTCAAGATTATACCCTGCCGGACACAACCACACAAATGCAAAACACTAAGAGTTTGCAACAGAGCATAGAGTCACAGATGGAGTGCCAAGGATAAACTTTGGGGCCAGACTCAACCGAGGGTCACTCTAGGAGGTCAACTACAGACCTTGAACTTTATACAGGTTTTTATATTGCTATTATTTTTTATTATTCTGTTACATTTTGTATAGTACATTGAGGGGGTTTCTTGCTGTTATTATCATTGTTTTTTTTTTTTTTTTTTTTGCTTCAGTTGCTCCATTTTAGACCTTTTTTTTTTTTTTTTTAACATATTGTTACCTCCGCAGGGCTATCTAGACAAGATAGACTGGACAAAGAGTTTGGAGGCGAAAATGACACGACTGATGGTTCCAGGGTAGGGGATATTGAAGAGGGGGAGGAGGGGGAAAGGTGATGATGTTGACCAGCCCAGGAAAAAGGGTATAGCGATTGATACAAATTCAGGGACAAGGTGGGTGAGAGAAGGCCGATAGGGATTGATTAAGACTAATGTTACAGAGAGAAAATACTGAAACCCAAATGGAGACTGAGCATGATAGTGGAACAGGAGGGAAGCAAATGGAAATAGAGGAAGGAACTGTGGGATAATGGGCATTTATAGAGGTTCAAATACAGTTATGTACATAGGGGCATGTATTTATAAGTGAGGATGGGGAAAGAGATTAGCATGCATACTTATAGGGTTAGTAGTAGTACAACAGATGGGCATTAGACTTCCACTCAAGTACCTCCTCAGTTCAAGAATACATTGTTGTATTAAATTGGCATTCTAAGATGCTCACCTTTCCAACATGATCATTGAAGACAAATGTGTGCATAAGCAAAGGTGGCAAATAAAGCTGATGGTTCCCGGCTATCAAAAGATGGAGCATCTGGGGTATTAAAGGCTTGAAAGTAAACAAGCAGCCATCTAGCTCAGAAGCAACAAAGCTCACATAGAAGAAGCACACTAGCTTGTGGAATCACAAGATGTCAAAGAGATTAGATATCAGGCTTCAAGAATTAAAAAGCATAGCATTGCGTGCTCACTTTCCTGATATGATCGCTGAGGACAAATATGTGCACAAGCTAATGTGGTGAAGAAAGCTGATGTTGCCCTGTCTGGGGCCAACAGGCGCAGCCATAACTTTGCCTGTCTGGAGCCATTAAGGCCTGGCCATTGTCTCAATCTTTATTGCCTGAGCTCTGTAAATTTTCACTCTGCCGCCACAGGCACAATTTATTCTGATTAGGTGGTGTTTGCATTCCAAACTGGCCATAAATACCAACGACTTTTAGGTTTATCTAAGACCCTGCAGAGGAGGCTGACACTGACTTGTTGGTAGTGGAAGATTAACGATGTTTCTTTTACCTGTGTAATCCTCCCCCCACTACTCCCTATATAACTTGAGCCTTTTCTTTGAATAAACGAGACTTGATCAGATTCCTGTCTTGTCTCTATTCTCTGCGTCCCCTGCCCATCTTTGTTTCCAGGTCTCCGAACCGGGACACCATGTTGATGACCTACGGGACGGGTCAGTGCCCAGCTACCAAAACATATAGCGTCCGGGGTCTTAAAGGCTTGAGTAAGCAAGCGGCCATTTATCTCAGAAGCAATAAAGCCCACATGGAAGAAGCACACGAGCCTGTGTGATCATGAAGTGGTGAAGGGATCCAATGTCAGGCATCAATGAGCTAAAATTATATTAATGAGGGGGAGTACAGTTTGGGGACCCAAAGTCCATCAATAGGTGAGGTGACATCCTCTTGCAGAGGGATTAGAAGGAGGAGATTTGCCAGTTAAGATACAGGGTAGCAGCAATGAAGTATGCAACCTTCTTCTAGTTCCCAAATGCTGCCTCTCACCCACTATCATGACCCCAATTCTATCACATAAATCCAGCTAGACCAGGAGATGTACAGTGAAGTTGGAAACATGGGGAATTTAGGATAGATGATCCTTCAAGACTAGTAATAGGAGTGGTAATACCAGGGGGCTTGAGGGATGGAGGAATAGAAAGGGAGAACCAACTTCAGGAATCTAGACGTAGCCTCCTCTCTGGGACACAGACAACAGGGAAGCGAGTGTTGGGACATATTGTACAATGTACAAGATGAAAAAAAAAACAATTTGCAAATAACTAAGGGTTCAAGGGGGAGGGAGGAAAGAAGGGTAATATAGGAAGCTGATACTGGAGGGAGCTGATACTGGAGCTGGCCTGGAGGGAGAGAAGATGTTTTGAGAGTGATGATGGCAATAAGTGTGTAAATGAGGCCAGCATACAGTTGATGTTTGTATTGATTGTGATGGGAGTTGCATGAGTCCCCAATAAAATGATTCATTTAAAAAAAAAGAAAAAATATCTCTATGATTCCTTACTTTCTTCAAAACACAAAGGAGCTAAGTGAGCAGCACTTCAGAAAGCATGCTCAATATAGATTAAAAAGTAGTTGGCTACTTCACAAGTTTATGGTGTATAATTTTAGCACAAATATAAATCTTTATGCTTTATTATAAGTGCATAAAAACTTTGCATATAAACTGGTTAACAGGACAAAGTCTATCATTTCTTCCTTGAGAAGGGATTGTCTATTCTTAAGATAAAATGCCTCAAAATCTCACGTATTAAACATAAATAAGTAAATAGAATTAAACAGTGTGAAACTAGTCCAACCATAAATAATAACAGATATGTTAATTTTGTTCCATGAAACGGGAGAAAGAAATTCCAGCCGACCCATAAATTATGTTTCAAAGACAAACATTGACTAAGAGTTATAGGGATCAAAAATAAATATAATAATAGCACTAAAAAATGTCCAGACAGGAAAGGGAGTGGATTGTCTGAAATGACATAGATGTCTGCAAAGAAGATGCAAGTTTTTCATTATCACAGGCTCTTAAGCAGCCAACACATGCATCTCATCATGGCTTGTGCGCACACGCACGCGCGCACACACACACACAAACAACAATAGAAAACACATTTCTGCAAATATCGATGAGATAGTATCTCTCACTCTATATAATTATATACACAAAAGAGTTGTACTTTTGAAATTGTACCCATAACACCATTTGATGTCTGAAAAGGGAGGAGATATATTTATCTTATTAATAGATACTTTTTTTTGGTTAAGGTCAGAATTCTTTAAAACCATATTGACAAAACATCAGGATTATGGAACTTAATGATATGTAGCTTTGCATTAAGGAAAAGTAGCAAAGAATATTTCATGTTTAAGTGAATCTCAATTCTTTTTCACTATGTTACCTAGAAAATATATTTTGTGCATGTTTGGTAATGAAATCCTTGGAAATTCATGTGACACTTGGTCTTTCTCTCAATAAGAAAAGATTAACACTTGCATACTTATTATCTTTGCATTCAAATGGATCATATATTGTTACTTTGGCAATTACATATTACCATTATTTTAATATTTTATAGAGGCAATAAGTCAAATCCTACTCATGATAACTATGATGTTTGACAAAGAAGAATGTCTCTGTGGTGAGTTTCCATACCTATGATTGTGGGAAGCAAATTACCGAACCTGTCTTCTGAGCCCTTTCTGGGCTAGTTTGAACCCCCAACCATTGTTAGTAGCCTGCTTGTAGCACCAGGGACTTCTTAATTTTAAGTTAGAATATTTATAGTACACAAAGACTTGCAATTAACAGCGGATGAAACAGAGGTCTGCTTGATTTAGGATCTCATTTATGGAGTTGAAGTTACACTTATCTCACCCTTAGTATTATGAAGTATTTTCTTATTCACATTCTGCGATCAGTTATTTAAAGGGATTCCTCAGAAAGTGTTGGCCAATGCAGACTGAGGTGCATTGGAGGTACAAAGGAGTGGAATGCTGAGTAATTTAAAATGAAAGGATGTGAGATGGAAGAAAAGAGGTACATGCTTCCATTAGAAAACTCCAGGTTTCAAAATCTCCTTTCTCTTAAGGATTGCCAACAACTATCTTCCATTTATTTTAATTCTGAAGACTCCAAAAAATACCCATGCAATATATCTTAAAACAGCAAGCAAATCATCAAGCTAGATATCACAGCAGACAAAGCAAAATGTGTGAATGCATAGGCTATTGTAATATAATGTTAATAATATTGAACATAAAATCTGATACCGTGCCATGAAAATTTGTTATGTTTAACCTCAGTGTTAACAGAGGCAGCCACATCTCTTTCCCATATAACTATCAAGATGATCATTTCACATACAAAATAAGAGTATCCTCCTTTTAATTAAAAAAAAATCTACTGAGAGCCATGGGAGCAACCTGGATTCAAAGATCTACTTTGTGGAATGATGGAGAGTAATCTTGATAAGCAATACCCCTGGATCTTACATTTTCACAATTCTCTGTGATGCAATATGTGTACCATATAAAAGATAAGCTATTTGCACTTCTGGGGTTTTTAGCATATTTTCAGAATGTTACAGTATCCTTTACAGCAATTTAAGACTAGACATGATTATTTTTGTTTTTTGTAATCATTACATAATGAATTGTATTATCTCTTTTAAATAAACATCAACATATCTAGTTAAATCAATGGATAGCACAGTCAGTAGAATCAGTAGGTTCTATTCTTATTTCTTTAAGAAGAAATTGGGAAGTATGTGTCAATATGTTGATTTTCCAGCATATAGTCTGTGCTTCCATGTACATGTGTGTGGTGTGATTTCATGTGACTCATTTGTAACTTCACATGACTCAAAATTATTCAGATGTATTTTTCAAATATATAATCCACTGTTTGTATGTCAAATTTCTCCTTTATTTTTTCATATCATTCTTCGAGACAAAAATACTACAATAATCACAAATAAGTATATCGCTTTAATAAATAGAAATGCTTTTCTTTTATGGGCTATTATAAATTTTTGTCTGAAACTCCTGCTAATTGCTTTTGAAGGACTGCACCTTCCACAATATTCTTTGCAATTGATAAAAATGTTACATACATGCAAGGGGAATTCAAAAAGTCCCCTTTGACTCCACAGGTATGCTGATAATGACTTACTGGCCTTCATTCATTTGTCAACAACCTTTTTACAAAATGTGAAGAAAAACTGAAGGAAAAGCTCTGGCAAGGGGCTAGGGCATAGAAAGGAAAGACAATAAAAATCATGCAATTAACTCTTCCAATCATCATACTAGTAGACATATCCCAATAAGTCCCTAGGGAAATAAGACCTTATTTTTATTGAGGCTGTTGAAACAATATGACAAATAGACAGTAGAAACCTGTACTTAAATATTGAAAACTCAAATATGTAACATGGGAGACACAGTCAGATAATGAAATAGAGGCTGTAGTTTCATTATTTCACATTTGTTCCCTTTTATAGTGGTTATAGGGAATTATAATTTCCGTTCTGTTTTTTAAAGCAATGCATTTATATTAAAAATGAAAACAGGAAAAGGGATATAAGGTTAACGTTTCTCCCTTTGGTGCTACCATTGTTTTGCTACGAAGGGACTGTAGGAGAAGGCGATGGCTGCTACTGTGTCATTAAATCAGAGGCTCCCTGACGCTCAGCTGCAGAACATGTGTTCTGTGTTTCATCTGAAAATGTACTCCCATAAAACCGTGTTCTTTTGCCAGTCTAAAGTCAGCATGATTGTGGATTCGTTCACATCTTGATGCTGAAGCAAGGGATAGAAATGAGAAAACGATCAAGCCACAACACAACAATCTTTAATGATGCCAATTGCGATATGGCTGACTGAGATGCCACAATTGGTATTAATTTTAGAAAGTGCCAAGATGAAAAATTCCAGGTTACAACTTCATGGAGATAGTTCTCACATGCTGCATCTCATAAAAGAATTTGGATAGTTTTAATAGCCTAAAAATTGGAAATGGAAGCTTTTATACCCCAATTTAATAAAAAATATTCAGAGAGAATCAAGAGATTATTGAGATAAGTTCATGTAAAACATTTTAAAATTTGACCTCTATGATTCTCCAAAATGATTTGGAAGAAATAATTCAATTCTAATAAGAGATTATGTGAGATTTGTTGAACATATATTGAGTATAAGATCTGATGAAGTAAGAATTTTCCAAGATATGGAACCCTTACAGAAAATGAAATGAGAGAGAACTAGACTGTTTTCTGACTGAGGTTAAAAAGCCACATAAAACAAAGCAATGTGCATAGTAACATAAACTCTGATTGGCCAGGAGAGGGTGGTGGTGGTAAAAAGATGTGGTAGGAAATGAGAGGGAAGTGGATATAGCAACCAGAACAAAGGTTATCTCATTGGCTTCCTGAAACATTTGGAATTATTTCTCAAATGTGAAAAGAATTTTGATGAGTGGAAATTAGATGACCTGAACTTTATTTTATAAACACAGTGTTGTTATGCAATGAAGAGATAAAAGAGGGGCAATATTGCAACAAAGTGTAACATTTGCAATTATAAGTATCACTGTTAATTACTACATCAATTTGAAATCACTTTGGCAAAATATCCATTATAAAAATTCTCAAGGTTTTTAACTCCAAATGTTACCAAAGGTGTCATTAGAAGAAGAATGTATACAGGACAGAGTTTGAAATGCTGCATGAATTAATGGAATAACTATAAGGCTTTTAATTTTTTATGTCCATTTCTATTGATTATTTTTAAAACACAGTCTGTGCAAAGGAAGACAAGTGAAAAGCAAATGAACAACTGAATATTTCACCTAAGATAAAATTTAGAGACTGCTAATGTCCTATTACCTAAATGTTAACTTAAAATGTTTTAGTATAAAAAATATGTACATAATATGCTTTAATTTCACAACTACTATGGATAACATTCTATTATTTGTTGCAATTATATTCATTATTTAATTTATACATTATGTCCTCATTAATATATAATATATGTGTGTCTGAAAGAAAAGAGATATTGTCTATTTGTGTTTACATGTGTCTTTACATAAATTAACTCTAAACACTATTATTGCATTTAAATAGAATACATTACAGTATACCATAATCAGAATGAATACCACCAGTTGTTGCTGTTGTCAGGTGCTGAGTCTGTTGCTACCCACAGAGTCAACAGAAGGAAACACTGCCCAGTCTATGCCATCTTTATAATTAATCATTCCTATGCCTGAGTGCCAATTCATCTTGTTAAAAACCGTCCTCTTTTTCTCTGGCCCTCCACGTTACCTTGTGTGATGTCCTTGACACTCCAAGTGGGATAGATACAAACTGTCGTGTAAATATATTGTACTAATAACAGGAACTATATAGTGGTGGGCATAGTGATATTCAATGGGCTCTCACCTGAGAGGTCAGCAGGTGGAAGCCACCAGCCCCTCCCAGAGCGAAAGAGCAGGTCTTCCACTGCTGTAAAGAATCAGCTTCAAAAACCCACAAAGGCGGTTCAACCCGGTTCTATAGGGCCCCTCTGAGGGGGCAAAGACTTGCAGGCCATTAGTAAGATGTATGATATTTGTTTGTCTGGGTAGAAGCCCAGTTGGCTAGACTCTTGTAGAGTAGCATTTTAGGTACATAAGTATATTTTATAAAATACCATAAATTAAATGAAAGACTCTGGTCTCTGATCTAACTGGAAAAAGTTGTCTTATGGGATCATCCCAAGAGCTTTTCTGACACCACAAAATACTTTCCGAGAGGAAATTTGTTCCAGTGGCTAAGGAACGAAGAGTGGAGACTACACTCAATGTATTATCAAAGTAGGTTTCATGAATGTTCATAGGTTTCATTTATTGCTACATATTTTCCAATAACCCTAGATAGTTATGTAAGAATTAATTATCTGTTTTGAGGCTGAATTTATTGTGATATATAACATATTCACTAGCTTAAGTACAAAGAAGGCACATTAAAACAAAAACAAAACACCCCCATTGCTATCATGCTAATTCCAAATCAGAGCAATACTCTAGGATAGGGCTCAATTGTCCCTGTGGTTTTCTGGGACTGTAACTCTTTAGGGGAGTAGAAACATTCGTCTTTCTACTAATTTCAAACTGTTGACCTTGTGGTCATCAGCCAAATGCATAACCACTACATCACCAGGGTTCCATCAAGAGATGGATCATGTAGTCGATATCTGTTACTGTTCCTGAAATTCGTGATATTATCCAATGGACTTGATGACACTGAAATGACTGAGGCCATTTTAGAGCAGTGAGTTATACAAAGCAACCACCAACTAGAAGAAATATTGGGAATATAGAAATTCGTGGATAAGGGAGAATGATTTAAGGTTATCAAGCTTACTTAGATTTAACAAGGAGAGTAACGTGGTTACACGTAAGGGTCAGAGAGAGCACTCTAGCAGCAGCTTGAAGGGGAGATTGGAATGGGGAAAGAATACCTTGACTCCAGAAATTATAACTACTGGGTAACATGAAACCATGCATGAACTATTGTAGAATCATCGAAATATTAAATATGAAGATATACAGAGAGAAAGCAAAAAGATTTCTAAATGTTTAGATGATTTAGAATTTGATGAGAAAGATGGGTTATTAAGGGAATAGCTGCATAAATGTTAGTGGGATTAACCAAGTGGTACACATAAGGAGAGGAACCATCTGGAGCAGAATTGTTTGCATAAATTTAGGAGAGAAAATAATAATGAGGTTATTCCTTTCACACATTTATTGATGAGCAAAAGTTAAAATATATATTTAAAAACAACACAAAAAAAGAGTGATTTGGAACCTAATCACTGAAAAGACCGTGATAAGACCACCTGGCCCTCTGTTTGTCTTGTCCTAGTGTCTTGTATGTGGCTATGATTCTGAAATAGACCAGAGACCCAGAGGGTCACTCAGGTGAACTGCTTTCAACTGAGCTTTAAAATTACGAACAGACTATGAAGGGAAAATTTCTGCGGGATTCGCTAAAGAAATCCTGGTGAATTGCAAAGAAACAGCCTCTTATAGTGCCAGAGGATAATCCCCTCAAGTTGGAAGCCACTCAAATACAACTGGGGAAGAGAGGCTTGCTCACAATAGAGTTAACATTCATGACAAGATGGAGTAAAGCTTCCTGGGACTTTTACTGCTGCTGAGGTAAAATCAAATCACAAATCGAAAGGAGAAGACATATTTCAGAACACCCACGAGGAACTATAATGCGACATGTACTAAGCTTGAATGTGGAAAATTGGGAGTCATCAAAAATGAAGCAGAACCTGTGTTCGTCTTGGTAGACTAGAGAAACAAATTCATAAGCACTCATATGTGTGTAAGAAAGAGGTTTGGGGATAAAGAAAAAGAAAGTGTTTTATATACAAGTGCAATTGGACATTGAGAAAGCATCCCAACCCAATCCAGTCCAAGCCCACAAGTCTGATATTAGCTCATATATCTGATATCAGTCTGTGAAGTCTTCTTCAGATTCACAAAGCACATGCAATGATACCAGCACAATCACAGGCCAGGGGGTGCAGAATCATGCATTCAGTGGAGGTAGAAGCATCTCAGTGCTGGCAAGGACCTCTCTGTGTCTTCTCAAGCATTTCAACACTGCCAGGAGTCTCTGCATGACTTTTCTGGCTTCAGAGATCTTGTTCCCTCACAGTAAACCCATGCAGCTTCTCCTCCGGGACGTCTCACAGGGATTCAGCCTTGTATCTTGTCAATAGAGCGTCTCCAAAGGACTGATTTGTAAGTCTCTCACTTCTAATGAGGAAATAAGGCCAGATTTCCCAGAATCCTCAGGAGAAAGCCATGTCCTCACAGAAGTCTCATTGGTCCAGATTAACAGACTAGACTCCACCCTTACATCCCCAATCCTGAAAATGACACAAGACTCCATGACTGCCACAAAACCCAAATATAGGCATCATGACATACTATTGTTAGATGCCTTTGAGTATATTTCAACTGCTTGTGTTTCTCTACAAAGAATCAAGCACTATCTGCTGTGTGGTAATCTGCGTCATACTTACAATCATTGCTACTTATGAGCCTATTGTTAGAGCCATGGTGTCAAAAAGAAGCACCCAAGCATTTGTGAGGTGAGGGTTCCATTGTTGTTGATTTTAAGTGCTGGTAAGTTAATTCCTATTTACAGTACCAATCTACTCAGAGGAAAACACTGTCCTTTCCTGTTCCACTTTCACAATTGTCAGAGTTGAGTCCTTTATTGCAGTCTCTGTGTGATTTCCTCTCATCAGAGGTCTTCCACTTTTTAAATGCTCCTCTAGTCTAACAAGCATGATGTACTTTTCCAGGAACTGCTCTATCATGAAAACATGTCAAAGGGATGTGATGAAATCTCCCCATCCTGGCTTCTAGGGAGCATTCTGCCTACGTTTCTTCCAAGAGGGAGTTGTAATCATTATTCTTGACCAGACCCATAATTTAATTGCATCAACTCTTCCATTTTCCTTATTCAGTGTTCAACTTTCACATGCATATCAGGTGACTGAAAAGGCCATGGCTTAGATCAGCCCTACTCTACTCCACGGTGATATCCTTGCTTTTCAACACGCAAAAGAAGTCTTGTGCAGAACATTCCCTCAATGTAATGTGTCATTTGCTCTCTCAATTGCTGCTTCAATGACCATTGATCGTGGTGGATTCAACAAGAGGAAACCCTTCACAAATGTCATCCTTTCCATTTATGTTACCTATTGGTCTAGGTGGGAGGGTATATTTTATCTTTATCTTAAACTGTAACCCATATTGAAGGCTGCAGTCCTTGATTTTCAACAAGTTTTTCAAGTCCTCCTCATTTTCAGCAGGCCAGGCTATTCCATCTGCATATGACAGGTTATTTATAGGTCTCCTTCCTGCTGTGTTATTTTTCATGTAGTCCTGATTATTTGCTTACAGAGAAATTGCATAAATATGGGGAGAAAATGCAGTCTGGAAATACACCATTCCTGATGTTAAATCATGCTGCATTCCCTTATTCTGTTGACACAATTACCTCTTGATCCATGGTCAGGTTCCTCATAAGCATAATGAAGTACTCTGGAATTCCCATTCTCCTCAAGACTATACATAATTCATTATAATCCATGCACTCAAATGCCATGCACAGTAAATAAAGCACAACTGACTATCCTTCTAATATTAATTTATTTGAACCAAGATCCATCAGGCATCAAAAATATCAAGCCTTACTCCATGTCCTCTGAATCCTGCGTGAATCCAGCAGCTCCATGATAATGCATTTCTGCAACTGGTTGTTGGATGATCTTCAGCTATATTTTATTTGCATATGATATTAAAATCATTCTTGTCTATAATTTGAACACTTGTTGGGTCACCTTTATTTGGATTGGACATAAATATGTATCTTTTTCATTCATTTAGCTCTCTTCCAAAGTTATTGGGATAAAGTGAGTACTTCCAGTGCTTAATCAGCTAGTCGAAATATTTCATATTAATATTAGTATTTCATAAGTTCCTGGGAATTTATGTGCTAATGCATTTTGTACTAATGCATTTTGATGAGCTTAAACTTCTTATTCAGTATCATCGATTCTTGATCATATTTTATTTCTTCAAATATTTTGATGTCAACTAGCAATTTTTAGTACATTGATTCTACATTTTATTTCCATCTTCATCTTATGTTTCCTGCATCCTTTTGTATTTCATGAAAATCTGATCCCAGAGACCTCCCTAAAGTGTTAAAGAGCAAAGATCTCATTTTGAGCACTGAGGTGCCACTGATCCAGGCCATCCTTCCTTTAACAGGCTCATATGCATGTGAAAGTGGGAGAACAAGTGATAGAGATCCAAGAGGAATCCACTGATGTGAATTACGACTGGAGGGGGTAATATTGGAAGCAATTGTCAAGAGAAATACAATGAACAACAAAATAGAAGAAGTAGTGAGAGGTACTTTAGAAATGAGGATCACAAGATTTCATCTCACAAACTTTGGATCCATCCCTGTAGGACAGCAGTTCTCAACCTGTGCGTCACGACCCCTATGTGGTTAAAAATCATTTCACTAGGGTTGCCTAAGACCATCAGAAAACAGATTTCCAATGGTCTTAGAAACCGAGTCACCTCTACACTACCGGTCTCCAGGCAGGTCCGCCCACACACAGATATGCCCACATACAAATATCCAGTGTGATGATATCACTGTGCAAACTCGATCACATAACCCCATACTAAAACAGGTGAATGTGACAGGGTTCCCACCCTAATGTATTTATGTGGACCAGTCGCAGGTGTAGAGGAAGTTCCTGTGCAGAAAGTAGCTGCTCTATTAAAAGCAGTTACTGTTGAAAACAGCAGTATTGGAGGTAAAACTATGTTCATAAATTATAACTATTGGGTAAATGTAAAATCATGCACTGTAAAATCATCAACTACTACAAAAGTATATATACATATGTAGTATGGGCACTTAATCTCGATGCTGATCAGTCTTTTTATATTCAGCTGTGGTTGATGTGGATACTACCCCCTAGTGATAGTAATAGGTATGTAAAAACAAAAAACAGGATGACAAATCTTAGGAAACTTTAATGAACTGCATTAACTGAACTATGCCATATATCACCTATTATATTGCTAAACCTACTGTTATATATTATTTTCATTAACAAACCATCTAGTGACAATGAGTTGTGTAGAGAAGAAGGTTAAGAAAAGAAAATATAGTGAGGAGGTTGTTTTCTGGGGGGATGGGAGCACTACTGCCCTCTGGTGGGAGTAAGAGGCTCAGTCTTGCTCATGGAGAGCAAGTCCCGCAGTCCCGCACACAACCACTATGACACCGGGACTCAGCCAAGTGAGGAGTTTTACAGTATGGTTTTACCTCAATAATTCAGCAGGCATTGAGAAACTGTAATGTGCTATTTCTTGTGAAGTTCTATCAGCCAAATCTATGAAGCTGAACAAGTTAAAATGCCATTTTCATAGCAAGCATCTGAGCTTTGCCAGCAGTAATACTAACTATTTTAGACACGAAACTGATGAACTCAAGAAAGCCAGAATTGACACTGGTGACAAGTATCACAATCAAAATGTAGCAACTGTCGAAGCTTCATATTTGGTGGCACTTAGAATCACCAGAGCTATGAAGTTTCTCATCCTCATTATTGAGGATTTACTGTGCCAGTGGCCAAAGACATTGTTTGACTTATGATCTGAGACAAAGTTGTTATGAAATTGAGTACATTTCCTTATATAATGACACTGTCTGCAGAGGAATAGATGACATGCCTGTTGATATTCCTGATCAGGCAATCCAAGAAATTAATTCTGTTCCACTTCTAATATTTAGCAACCAGCATGGTGAATTTACAGATGTTGAAAACTGTTCACGGTTACTGGTTTACATGAGGTAAACTTTAAATGATGGCAAATTATAAGATGAGCTTCTTTATTGTAAACCTCTTGAAATGACAGCTACAGCACATGATACATTTAACACAGTTGGTTCATTTCTGAAAGAGCATAAGGTTTCTTGGGAAAAGGTTTATAGTGTTTGCACAGATGGCTTTCCAGCTATGTTAGGATGTCAATCTGGATGTCAACGTGTGGTACTGAATGAGTTACCAAAAATCATCAGAACTCACTGTATGATTCATTGGCTAATATTATCAATGAAGATGCTGCCACAAGAATTAAAAGAAATGAAAAGCCTCATAAATTCTGTCAATTTTGTAAAGGGGAACACTTTAATCAATCAACTTTTTGGAACTATACAGTGAAGTGAATGTGCCCAATAATGGTCTGTTATATCACACTGATTCAGAGAAAACTTGACACTATAGTTTTTCTAGAGGGAAAATTTTAAAATGTGTTTTTGAGCTTCGTGTTTAACTCAAAGCTAGACCACAGTTCAAAGCTCTTTTCAGTACTAAAAGTGAACAGCAGAAAACGGCTTACTTCATTGACACCTTTGCGATCTTGAATGAGTTAAAATTATCACCACAAGGACCAAATGCAATATGTCTCCATTTGCCTGAAAAGATCCATTCATTCCAAATGGAACTTAAACTTTGCCACCCCCCCCAAAAAAAAGATGAAACTAAAATGTACATGTTGTCTATCATATCTTCTTTCTTTGAGGGACACGACATTGAACCAGAGAAAAGGATTGCACTGATACTTTCTGTTAAAGAACTCATGATTGCAGGTGAAATTTCATCATGTTTTCCAAACCTACCTGACGTCCCATTTGCACTTGCCAGAGCCCATTCAGAGTCAAAGTTGAACATGCTCTCTTGATGGCACAAGAGAAGTTCACTGAACTTACTAATAGCGATGCAGCAAGAACTGATTTCTCGACAATGCCAATTACAAAATTCTGGATCAAGTGTTTGTAGTCTATCCTGTTTTGTCTGAAAGTGTGCTGTGCCTTTTTCTTCCATTTTCAACAACATATCTTGGTGAAACAGGATTTTTCAGCTTATTGGATATCAAGTATGAATACAGAAATAGACTTGTTGTGGAAGATAATCTTCATTGTGCTCTTGGAAAGACTGCCCCAAGAATTACTGACCTGGTGAATTTTTGACCTGCCTTTATTGCCTTTGTGATTCATTAATCCAGAAAGGATTAACAGTGAACACCATGGCTCCCTGTTCAGTCATGTTCGACACAGCTTACAAGAACTCTGGCAGTGTAGTGATCAAAAGCTGGTTTACTAAACACAATGGCCCAAACTGAAATGCCAAGATCACTGCCATCAAGTCAAATGCCAAGTCATAGCGACTCTCCAGGATGGGATAGAAATGTCCCTGTGATTTTCTGAAACTATAATTCTTTTCATTAGTAAAACTCATGAAACTGTGATTCTTTTCATGTCTTCTCCAGCAGAGTGCATCAAGGTTTCAAACTAGTGACCTTGCAGTTAGCAGGCCAAGGATTAAAAAACTATAGCACCACATGAAGCAGGGAATCAATAGAGAGGTCTGTATGAAGGCCGGCCCCACTCCCAATGACATGGACAACCCCACCACCACCACCACTTCCCCTTCCAGAAGAATGTAGCACAGAAGACAGCACAGAAGGTACAGCTCAGGAAGAGCAGCACATCTGATCAGAACACACAGAAGCAAATGAAGAAGGAAGGAAAGAGTGGACCACATCTGGCACACCAAACCCCAAGGGCAATATTCCTGCTCTGAGTAACGAATGTACAGAGAGAAGCGTAGGGCTGGCCCCACCATGAGACAAGACATCCCACACTGACCCATAGTGCTACGAGGGACAGTACTGGAGACGCAGTGTGAGAATTGTGCCTGATCTGATCTCACACTGGGGTGAAGCACTAACGGTGTGCAACAGAACAGCAAGGTAAGCAAAGCATTCAAGGCCCTGAGGAATAACAAAAATAGACTTTGGGGCTAGGGCATGGCACCCCAGCAGACTTGACCAGAAAACATGCATAAAGGTCAACAACCAGATCTGAAACTATTTATAGACTTTTCTCTCTTTTTTGTCATTGGTTTCTGGTGTTTAGGTTTTTGGTTTTCTTTTGTGGTTTTCTGTTTTGTTTTTTGCTTATTATTTTCTCTGCATGTCTATTTACATAAGATGGGAAGGATAAACAACCTGGAGGAGAAAACAATGGGACCAAGGGTTCCAGGGAGGACCCCAGTGGGGGTTGGGGGCAGATGGGCACAAAGGAAGTGGGGGTTAAAAAACCCAGGGACAAAGAAACAGAGTGATCTAATCTCATTGGTGAGAAGGCCAGACTTGATGGTGGAACCAGAGAAAAGTAAAAGGAAATAGAGAAAGAACCAGAAGGCAAAAGACATTTAAGAGACCTAAATACAGACATGTACATATATATATATATTTATATACAATGATAGGAAAATAGATCTATGTACATATATTTATGTGTTATGCATCAAGATAGCAGACAGACAGTGGGCCTCTATTCAAGTACACTGAATTAAAAAAAAAACACTTTGTCCTAATAACCTGGCATTCTGTGATGCTCACCTTCCCGACACAATTGCTGAGGACAAAATGAGTGCACAGCAAATGTGGTGAATAAAGCTGATGGTGTCCAGCTAGCAAAAGATATAGTGTCTAAGGTCTTAACAGCTTGAAAACAAACAAGTGGTCATCTGGATGACAAGCAACAAAGTCCACATGGGAGAAGCACACCAGCCTGTGTGATCATGAGGTATTGATAGGATCAAGTGTCAGGCATGTAGGACTCAGAATAAAAAATCATATATATGTGAATGAGGGGGAGTGCATAGTAGAGACCCAAAGCCCATCTGTAGACAATTGGACATCCCCTTATAGAAGGAAGAGACAAGCCATTCAGGGTGCAGTATAGCAATAATGAAACATACTACTTTCCTCTAGTTTTTAAATGCTTCCAACTCCCCCACCACTATCATGATTTCAGTTCTACCTTACAAATACAGGTAGACCATACACTGTCCACAAATACAGATAAGAGCTAGCAACATGGGAATTCAGGACAGATAAACCCCCCAGGAACAATAATTAGAGTAGCAATGCCAGGTGAGTAAATTGAAGTTGGGGGAAGAAAGGGGAAACCGATGACAATAATCGATATATAACTCCCTCCCTGGGGTACAGACAACAGAAAAGTGGGTGAAAGGAGACATCAGTCAGTGTAAGACATAAAAAATAATAATTATACATTATCAGGGGGTAGTGAGGAAGGGTGGGGGGTGGAAAGAGTAAAAATATAAGGAGCTGATACCAAGGGTTCAAATAGAAAGAAAATGCTTTGAAAATGATAATGGCAACAAATGTGCAAATGTGCTTGACACATGGATGGAGAAAGGTATTGTTATAAGAGCTCTCATAGACCAACCCCAATATAATGATTTTTTTTAAAACTGTGCCAACATGCCAGTGCTTGGAATGTCACTAGCTCCTCTGAGGGAGAAAGGCAAGGCTTTCTACTCCTGTAAAGAGTTATGGGTCTTCACAACTCACAGAAGGTCCCGCCTATCCTACTGGGTTGCTGTGAGTTAGAATCCACTTGTGGGTAGTGAGAAAGGAGTTCATACAGTTTACAATGGGGACATTTAACACTGGTGAAGTGTGCACTCCAGTAACTCATCCTTTGAGGTCAAAGGTCCAGCATCTAGGCAAAGATAAAGGTTACGAATTCAGGAAGAATAACAATAGAAAATAGAGTGAAGGGCTGAGCCCCGGTGGTGTAGTGGTTGAGTGTGGGATGGTGGCCCATTGGCTTGGTGGTTCAAATCCAGCAGCAGCTCTCCAGGAGCAAGATTGGGTAGCTCCGATGACCACCAGAGAGCAGTGGTGCCCCCCAAAAACAAAACAAAACAAGAAAACAGGGTGAAGTGGCATAAGACATGTTACAATACGGGATTGTATTGAATTACACAAACAAAATATTCTGTCGTGTTGAATGGAAAATGGTTATGTTCTGTAATCTTCACCTAGTTGCAAATAAGATGTGGAGTAAATCATCTATACCAAAGATAAGTGGAAAATTTGAGCAAATTTTTTTATATTTTTTAGTAAGTCCAGGAAATCTGAATTCTTAAAATGAGATGGTAAATGAAAGAATGTAGCAAGTGACAGTTAAATCAAGTAACTGAGAAGGATTATATAATTCCAAGTGGGGATGATCTTCAAAAACTGCACAACAACCACAAAAAACCCCACAAAATTTAAAGAATAATGACAAAGGTTTAAGATTTTTTGAATTATGATGATCTATATGAAGAGAAAGCATTTCTCACTGGTGCAAACATTTTATACACTTATCTGTTAACCAAAATGTTGGACATACACATTTACCCAGAACTACCTTGCATAAAAGACTAGGAATCTACTGCCAAAACATCAGCCATGTTGCTATCATGAATTAAACATTTACTCAAAGGAAATTGTTTATTTGGAATGAAGGAGCAGTAGAAACATTACAAAATACTTGGTGAATTTGAACTATTAAAAGACCAAGAAAAACAGAAAATAATACACAAAATCAATTCAACATTTTTGTGAGATAATCAGTGAAGCCAATGAACTTCATAGAAGCATGGGAACATCTGGAAGACACATTCACATTCAAATAAAAAAGGAAATAGTATGTTCTCATCTTTCTCCTCACCATGAAATGCTAGAGGATAATACAGTTATGCTTTTAGTTGCTACTTAATGAATTCTGACTCATGGATCCCCATGTGTTACAAAGTAGAATTGATCCATACAATGGAATCACTATGAAAGTGTGGAAGATATATTACTTATAAAATACTTGCTCGGGGTTTAGATAGAAATGTATCATTTATCATACTCCTGTAGCTATTTATAACAACAAAAACATTTTCATAAGACCAACATTCATCAATATAGCTACCTGACTAATTTTTAATGTCAATTACACTTTGAATTTGCTAATACTTTCTGATCAGAGTTGTCAGTAGGACAAAATTACAGTGGCACATGAACCCCGAGAATGAATCTCTGCTTGTCCTACAAACAATCTGTCAATTTTTTTGATGTTGGTGTTTTATTATTTTATGGCCAAAGATTTTGTATCTTCCTTCAGTATTTTAGCTAAAATATTCCTGTAATTATTACTTGTGAACCTGCATCAATATTTTTGAAATTGTAAAGGAAAAAATTAAGAAAAATAATGGAAGGCTGAGCCCCAGTGGCGTAATGGTTGTGCGCGGGACTGCGGCCCACTGGGATGGAGGTTCAATTCCAGTAATGGCTCCACAGGAGCAAAGGCTGGGTCTCCTACTCTCACCACCAGAGGGCAGTGATGCCCAAAAAACCGAAACAAAACAAAAAGAAAAATAATGGAATGCCTCTGGTTTTATTGCTATTTGCAGGTGTCATGCAGTCAGTTCCAGCCTCATACACAACAGAATGAAGCACTGACTTGTCCTGTGATATTCTCATCCCCATGCTCCAGTCCATTGTTGCAGCCTTGGTTTTGACCCATTTTCTTGAGAGCTTTCCTCTTTTTCACTGCCCCTCTACTTTCCCAAACATGATGTCTTTCTCTGTAGCCTGGGCCATCCTGACCACAGACTTTGTAAGACAAAGTCTTGTCATCCTATCTTCAAAGGAGCACTCTGGCCATACTTTTTCCACGAAAGATTGCTTTGTCCTTTTAGCGGTTCATTCTACTTTCAATATGCTTTTTCAGTACCATTCTCTTTCAAGTGCACTGATCCTTCTTCAATTTTCTATGTTCCATGTTCAACTTTCACATGCATATGTGCCACTTAGGTCTTGGGTCGGGTGCATCTTAGTCCCCAAAGTTGTATTCTTGCTTTTCTATAAGTTCTTGTGCAGCTAATTTACCCGCTGTAGCTTGTCTTTAGATCTCTTGACTGCTGCTTAAAAGAGTGTTAATTATTTCAAGCAAGTAAATATCTTTGGCAATTTCAATGCTTTATCCACTTTTCAGGATGATATCTATTCATCCAGTTGTGACGATTTTAGACTTCTTTACTCTGAGCTGTGATTCATGCTGAAGGCTTCAATCCTAGAATCTTCATCAGTAAGTGCTTCAAGGTCTACTCCCTTTAAGGAAGCAAGGAGGTGTCATCCATATATCATAGGTTTTAATAAACCTTCATGCATTAGTGATGTCATATTATTCTTCATATAAGCCAGATGCTTTGATGATTTTCTTAGCATAGATATTGAGTAAATATGGTGAGATGATACAATTCTAATGCCCACCTTTCCTCATTTTAAAATATGCAGCATTCTTTTGCTCTATCTTTTGATGCATGTACACATTTCACATAAGCAAAATGAAATGTTCTGGAATGTCTATAGTTACCCCTAAATTATTTATATTTTGTTATGATCCACAGAGTTGAATGCTTTGCAATAGTCAATAAAACACAGGCAAACATCTTTCTTGTATTCTCTGTTCTCAACCACGATCCATCTAACATAAGCAATGATATCCCTCATTCCATGTCCTCTTCTGAATTGTCCTTCTCTGTAATATCTGGCAGTTCCCTGTCAATGTACTTCTAAACTATTTTTGGATGATTTACACTAAAAATGTATTTGCATCTCATACCAAGATAATCTAAAACATGAACATTCTGTGGGATCTCTTTTCCTTGGAATGGGCACAATTCTGGAATTCTTTCAGTCAGTTGGCCAACTAGCCCTCTTCCAAGTTGTCTGGTCTAGATGAGTGCTGCCAGTGCTTCATCAGCTCACTGAAACATTTCAATTGGTGTTATCCATGTGTGGAGCCTTCTTTTTTTTTTGTCATATCATGCTTTTATTTCTTTTCTTCTTTTTTTTTCAATCATTTTATTAGGGGTTCATACATCGTTTTTCACAATATATAAATAAGCATACTCATCAAGCACCCTCACACGTCCACTTCTATTATTGTTCTCCAATCGTCCACCTTTTTCCCTTTAGCCCCTAGTATCGGCTTATCCATTCCTTCCCCTCTTGCCCTGGTCTCTCCTCCCCTCCAACCCTCAATACTTTATACATTGTTATTGTTTTGTCATATCGTACACTGCCCGACCTCTCCCCCAACCCACTCCTTTGATGCCTGTCCTTCTAAGAGCTTGTGTATATATCCTTGCTGTTGGTTCCATCTCTCTACCCCCTCTTCCCTCCACCCTTCCAGTATCTCCAATCTAACCATTGGCCCAAAGGGGCCCATCCATCCTGGTTTCCCCATATCTCCAGCTCCCCTCTATGCCAGTGTGACTTCTCCAGTCCATCTGGATTTGCAAGGTAGAGTTGGGACCATGATGGTTGGGGGACAGGGAGGAAGGCTTCAGGAACCAGAGAAAACTTGTATGCATCATCATTGCCTGGCTGCCCCCCGACTGGTCTGTCTCCTCCCCGTGTCTCCCCTGTAAAGGGGTGACCAATTACCCACCAGTGGGCCTTAGTTCCCCACCCTGCTCTCCTCCTCCTATGTAATGATGTGATTCTTCTTCTTTGGTGCACGCTATCTGCTCCCTTCAGCCCCTCTTGATCACGCATGCTGGTGTGCTTCCTGCATGTGGACTTTGCTGTTTCTGCACTCAATGGTGACTCAATTATCTTTAATTCTTTGAGATTCCAGGCATTCAATCATTTGTTAGCTGGGTACCATCGTTTCTTCTACTTTGTTTGCCTTTGTATCCATTTGTCATCAGCGGCACCTTGAACCTCTTCCCGTAGCAAAATTGTTTTTTGCTCAATGTTACCTCCTGAAATGGTGGAATGTATGCTAGCTCTTTTTTGTACTCTATTTTCTCCATCTTATTTGATCTTCTTGAATTATTTAATATTTTATCTATAGAATCTGTCAGTATTGCAACTTGGGCATTGATTAATTCCTTGAGCTCTTTCAGTTTGAGTTATGCTTAGTGTGTTCTTCCCTTTGGGTTTGCTAATTCTAAGTCTTTGCACATTTCATTGTAATGTTTTATTCTGTATTCATGAGATGTACTGTGAATATTCTATTCAGCTTTTTGACATCATAATTTCTTCCATCTGTTTCAAGTAGTATACGATTAAGAACAATTTTCATAGTGTGACATCCACTTTGGTATTTTCTTTCTTTACTCTCTTTTTAATGACTTTTTTCTTTCTTCATAAATAACATTCTTGATGTTTTTGCACAGTTCATTATGTCTTCTGTCTTTAATGTTCAATGCAACAAGTTCATTCTAAAGATGTTCTAAAAATTTGGATGGGTTAGATGTAAGATCATGTTTTGCCTTTTGTGGGTTTGTTTTAATTTTCTTCAGCTTTATTTTGAATTTACATATGAGAAATCGATGCTCCATTCCACAACCATACCTTATCCTGATTTAAGCTTGTCTTCTGACAGATACAGTCAATTTGATTTCTGTTTATTCTATCTGGAGAATCCATGTGACTAGCTGTCTATCTGGAGAATCCATGTGAATAGCTTTCTTTTGTGCTAGCAAAAATGGGCAGTTTTTTTAATGGACAAGTCAATGGATTTACAAATTTCTATCATGGAATGGCCAGTTTCATTTATATTACCAACTCCACATTTTCACCTACCCTTTCTTACACTTTGTTTCCAACTGTTGCATTCCAATCACCAATAAATATCAATGTGTCTTGATTTCACATTTGAGCAATTTCCAACTGAAGAAGTTTATAGGGTTCTTCAATTTCATCATCATTGCTCTTGTGATTGGTGTATAAATTTGAAAAATAGTTATATTGATTGAATTTCTTTGAAGATGGATAGATAGAATCCTATCAAAAATAGATTCATGATTTATTTTGCAATGCCCTTTATGTCAATGGAGGCTATGCCATTTCCTCCTGATTTTGTTATGCCCTGCATAATAATTCAGGCGATGTTCTGATTCAAGTGGCAAATACCAGTCCATTTCAGCTCACTGATGCCTATATTTCACTCTTTATCCTTCCGTCTCATTTTGACAACTACAAAGTTTCCTGGATGGCAGTTGTCATGGTTTGGATTACGTGCCATCCAGTCAGTTGCCACTTCCTCTAAGCACAATAAATCAAGACTGTGCATGTGTGGCTGCCAAGCTCTCAGCTGCTGTTTTGTTCGAGCCTATGGCTGTGGCTAGAATGATTATCACACCAGGCTCAAATTTAGGCGCACCTGTGAGGACAGTGTAGGACTGGACTGTGTTCATTGCTTTGTGCCTTGAATCACTATGAATTGGAAGAAACTCAGTGACACCTATGAACAACAGCAACAAGTATTCATGAAATAATTTACTTTCAACATAGTAAAAACTTAAGACATAAATGAGGTTAGCATATGTTCCTTTGCAAATGTGTTGGCCACATCATATTAGGGGCAAGTTTTATTTTATAATTGTCTTTATTTAGAGGGTATGTAATTTTAAGGGGATGTGTATAGGTGTCAAGTGGGCAAGAACTGGACTCTGATCATTAAAGTTTTATAGCAACATGACTAGGCCAAAATTTTAGTTGTTTGACAGCTAACATTTAGTGAACTATTATGCTCAGATCACTTTTAGTGTCTGATTTGTTTCCAACATGAGTTGATATTATGGGAAAATTTTGCTTGCATTATGCTGGGTTCTGGGTTCTGCACACAAGTTATCATTTAATTTATGCTTGATTGTTTGTTTTGGATTGGAGCCTGCAGGTTGTTATACTGCCTGCTGATTCTAGAAATTTTAAACAGCTTCCCATTTGACTTGTTGATCAGGATGCATTTGTCTCTGCAGTCATGCGACTGATATCAGATCTCTTCATGTTTGCTTCATCTATGTGGTCCCAGTAGTCACACAAATCTGGGTAATCTTGCAACCTGACATCTGAAGCATGCACTAGAAAAAATCATCTCTTCTACAGAGTCATTCAGTTATATGAGCCTCAAATATATGAGGTATATATACATATATACTTGATTTATTTTTTTTAGAGAATCCAGTCCACATTAGTTCCCATTGCAATGTCGCAGTCCAACAACAGTTCCAAATTTTGCTTTAACCCCCAAAGTGCTTGGAGCAAATCAGGAGATTAATCAACATGCATTTCATTAAATAAAATTCACACTGACAAAATTAAATCACTCTCATATAGGAAATATTTTCCTCCTAAAGGTATTAAATTTCAAAGGAGAGCTTACTAAGCCCAAATCAATGTCTAATGGAAGCATTACTGTAAGGGGCTGTTGCAAATGGCAAATGTCCTGGTGGGGAGGGGGGCAAATGTATTAAAATACCAACCATGAAATACAAATGAAATAAAAATGAGACTGTTGTATAAAAATTTAAGATGAAATATTTAAAAGATCATTTTTGACATTTTTAAAAATTCTCTTTAACTCTGGTCCAAACATGGTCCTAGAATTGCTGGGCTCTACAATGTATTTAACTCTATGCATTTAATTAAGCTGACGACAGCTATCAAGAATTATTTTGTATGAATGAACTAAAGTTGATCTAGGTATTGGGAAGTGAGTTTACGTACTAAAATACATGGTGAAAACATAATATATGCCAGTATGGAAAAAATCTGCCAGATATTTGACCCATTCATCATAGAAAATTTGCCACTCATAACCCTGTAAAAGGCAATGAAAGGGTTTTCTTTTCTTTTTTATTTATTTAATCATTTTATTGGGGGCTCATACATTGCTTTTCATCATGCATAGCTCAATACATAGTTACATATACTGTGCCAAGCACCCCCACTTTCCTGCCCTCATCAACATTCCCATAATATCTGCCTTTCCACTTGGACCCTTGATATGAGCCCCCTTTCCTTCCCCCTCCAACCTTAATCCTGTTCTCCCCAGTCATCATTACTCTGTAATCATTATTGTTTTGTCATATCTTACACTGCCTGATATCTCCCTCTGCCCACTCCTACCTACAAGATCCTCCAGATAGGAGACAGTCCGGAGATCCCCATAGCTCGCTTCCTCTCTCCACCCCACCCTCCCTTCACCCATCTGGCAAAAACATTGTCCTAGAAATTACTCCATCTAATTTCAAACACTTTAAAAGTTTAGGTACTTTTAACTATATTTTTATATTTTATGTAAAGGAATGAATATATAACAAACAGACATTTTATATAGCCCCTTGAGTGTTTTAATGATGTTTTTCTATAGATAGGACTTTTACTTGCTGCATGGGACAGTCTGTGCAGTGTTCACTTGGTGCTTATTAGAACTAGATTGTTGTGACCAGCAAAATATTCATAAACTTGAAACTTCTGATATGCATTTTTATAGTGTGAATATAGAAGGTCAAAAACCATATACATTTATAAATAGATTCTCAAAAACAGTATAATATTTTAATACAACAATTAGATTATGCAAGACAGGAATCTTGAAATATATATACTTTTACTTCAAAGACTTTAGCTTTATTTTAAAATCACTATTCAAAAACTATTATAGTTCATGAGTTTAATAGCATCATGTGCAACATATGAGAACTATGCTTTTTACATTTATGTAAAATTATGCTTTTTAATTGCTACATGGGACAGTCCATAATCTTTATTTTTTAAAAGAAATGAAAAATTTTAAATGTGACTAAAGCTTTTTCTAACCCTCCCTTTACCCAGATAACATAGTAGAAGACTCAGTAATATAAAGGGTCTTCTATGCTTTACTGAAACAAACTTTTGAAAGATACATGATACTTTTATACCCATAGGGAAGTGTCATTATTTTTTAACATTTGACTGGCAAATTGTTATTGTCAAAGTGATTTATGTGTGCTTACTTTAATTACTCTAGTGTCATTAGCTATGGTCTGAGGTACAGCAACAAAACCAAAATTGAGGCATATCTGAGAAATGATATGTCTTTTTACAACATTCTTTTCTTAGTATATGTAAAACAAATCATTATAAGATTTATTATGAGATCCTTTGAAAGAATTCTAAAGCAACTGTAGTTGATAATTCAACACTAGGTATTTACAGTATGGGTAACACTATTAATCTAAAATAAAGTAATTAGAGACATTAGCATGGGAAAATACACAACTGTTTCCAGCTAAAAGAAGAATTCCTTCCAGGTGATGAATTGACCCAATGGCTTGCTGCTATGGTGCGCTTCAACATAGTAAAGGTTTTGAGGAAGGTACAAGATGATTCAGCGTTGTATTCTGTCATAGACAGATCATATGAGCCAGGATCTACTCAACAACACCAATATCTATTTTATGTACAAAGTAAATGAAATATCCATATAGGTATGATACATTAATTTATATTTAGAGTACTATTTCCTTAGCTATTTGAGTCAGCTTCTATAGCTTTACAAAAGATGTTTAACTCCTTGGTAGAAAAGAGAACTAATTTAAAGAAGAAATTATTCAGAAAGAAGGATAAATTTGAATAAGTGTTTTAATAATACGTCATTTTTAAGTGATCATTTTCAAAAGAGGAGTCTGCTATAAAATGTGGTTGGTTTTGTTTTTCAATGAGACAGGTGACTTAAAAAAAGAAATTAGCAAAAATGTCACTGGACACAATATTGGACATTGAAAAGGAAAATGTAATGGGGAGTAGTGGGCAATGTTCAAATAAGAAAGCAATAGTGTCTGAATGAATGCTATTATTTTACACTAAAGACAGCATTCGTATCCCCAGGCTATTTTTACAAATTTGTACTAACTTGCTGAATTAAAAAAAATGATTCCTTCAAAGTTTTAGAAGTCAAAACTTTGAAATCACGCGTTGCTCTTTCTGAAGGCTCCCTCTCCGATCTTTCATAAGTTAGAGGACGCGAGCAACGATGCTTGCTTTTCTCATCTACCTTATCAAAGTCTGCCTTGCGCTGTGGTATCACAACTTCTGCTTTTTCTTCCCTCTTCATATGACCTTCTTCTATATCCTCCACTGTATGTAGAACAAAATCAAACACTCCTCCTTTCTGTAACATCCTCACCTTGTGGCTCAACCATATTGAGTCCACGGTTGCAGCCTAACTTTCCATCCTTCCCCTTGAAGGTCTTCCTCTTTTTCTCCAATATTCCACTTTGTGAAGCACTAGGTCCATTTCACGGGGCGGATTTCTCTTGGCAACATGACTAAACTACTTGAGATTCAGTCTCCCCGTCCTTGCACCTAAGGAACATTCTGGATGTACTTCTTCGAAGACACCTTTGTTGTTTCTTCTGGCAATGCCTGATACTTTCAACAATCTTTGTGAGTACCGTGATTCAAATGTACCAAGTCTTCTTTGATCTTCCTTATTCCATATACAAAATTCACATGCATGTGAAGCAATGGAAAATACCAGGGTTTGAAGCAGCAATACCTTACTCCCCAAAGTGATTTCCTTGTTCTTTAAGACTTCAGAGGGGTCTTGTGTTGCAGATCTACCCAATGCAATATTATTTGATTTCTTGGCTGCCATATTTATGAGCCTTGATTGTGGGTCAAAGGACAATGAAATCATTGACAACTTCAATCTTCCCTTCTTTTATCATGATGCTACTTTTTGGTCCAGTTGTGAATGTTCTCACTTTCTTTATACTGAATTTTAAAATGTATAGAAATCTGCAATCCTTCATGGTGAACAGCAAGTGCTTCTAGTCCTCCAGCAAACAAGCCTGACTGCACTTCAAAGTCTGTGAATAGTCCTTCCTCCAAAAAAGATGCCACATTCTTTTTCATAAAGTCCAGCTTCTCTGACTATTTGTTCAGCAGATAGATTGAATAAGTGTAGGGAGGAGAACCAACCCTGACACATACTTTTCTTGATTTTAAACCTGGCACGATCCCCTTGTCTTATTTCAATAATTGTCTCTGTGTCCATACACACATTTCATATGAACACAATGAACTGTTCTGGACTGTTCATTCTTCTCATATACCATTAAAACAGATTTTTTTCAAAACAATGTATTTAATCTTTTTTACAAGCCACCTGATTACCTTCAAAGTCTTCTTCATTATAATCAATACATTTATCAAATCTATGATTCCATTCTTGGAAACATTTTTTCAAACTCAGCTGTTTCAAAGGCTGACAGTGCCTGCCTCAATTTTTGCAACACCTCTTCTATGTCATCAAATCACTCTCCTGTCATGTCACTCTTCATTCATGGAAACAAAAAAGAAGTCACATAGAGTGAGTTCAGGTGATTCAGGTGCGTGGGGTAAGAGGTACATTCTTGTTCTCTCTGTCTCTGTTTCTCTCTCTCTCTCTCTCTCTCTCTCTCTCTCTCTCTCTCTCTCTCACTTACTCTCTCTCTCCCTCCCTTGCTCCCTCCCTCTCCCTCTAAATCCATTGTTCTCAACCTTCCTTGTGCCGTGACCCTTTAATACAGTTTCTCATATTGTGGTGAACCCCAACCATAAAATTATTTCCATTGCTACTTCATAACTGTAATTTTGCTACCATTTTGAATCTAGAAACCCCATATGAAAGGGTCATTTGACCCCCAAAGGGACCATGCCCCCCAGGTTGAGAACCACTGCTCTAAATAGAAAGCTTGAAGAGCAATCTGGCCTGGGGAGCTGACACTAATGCATTAATTTCACTTGACAAGCTTTTGGGGGTGAAATGATAATGGTGTCTCCAACTGCCTTGATTGATGCTTGCTTTCGGGGCTGTAAGAATAGCACTATGTGTTTTCACAAGTACAGACCTTGAGGAAAAATCTGGGTCACTTTGGAGCTGTTCTTTCAAAGCCTGGCATGTTCCAGTTGATGCTCTTTCTTCTGGTCATTCAGAATGAGAGGCACACATTTCCCAGTGAAACTTCTCAATCCCCAATCTTTCGTTAAAGTCCTTGCTTTTCTCACCTAGCTTAAGAAAGTTTATCTTGCAACTTCTATTTTTGCTTCCTTCTTCAAATGACCTTCAGTGTGTTCATGTGAAACATGTACATGGACAAGGTGTCAATTACTGGAATAGAATAAGGCCATAGTGCGAGGTTTAAAATCAAGAAAAGTAAGTGTCAGGGTTGATTCTCCTCTCTACTCTTCTTCAATCTATCTGTTGACCAAATAATCATAGAAGCTAGCACTGAGTTCCAACATAGTCCAGATCACTTCCCTAGCTCTTCAATGGTCCTTTGTCAGTCTTTCAGCACAAATGCATAACTTTTGCTGAAATTTTTATCTTTTGGGGATGCTGATGAGTACCAAAACAAGGTTTGTCATCCATTGACATTCATCACTTTAAAACAGAAAACCATTCATACGCTTGAGCTTTCCTATAGCACTGTCCTTGTAAGCTGTGTTCAACATTACAACAGTATCTGTGACATTTTCCCTGAGCAGGAAACAAAATTTCACAGCTTCTTGCTGTTCTCTTAAATCAGCCATCTCAAAAAATAAAAAATGATGTTCAAGCAAAACTGCTTTTAGAAAAAGAAATTACTGTGACCAGAGAGAACCTTCCCAGGTGAAGGCACTAGGTGCATTAATGTAGAGTGAGTTGCTTGATGTTCACCTAGTGGGAAAAAATGCATACACTAAAAGTTCTGCCCAGTGAAGCTTTTTCCCTTTTTTTGGAATATGGGGTTCTCCTTTTGTGGTTTATTCTCCATTATGTATTCTGAGTTTCATGCATCTGTGATTTGATCTCTATTGACAATTGTGGGAATTTCTTAATCATTTTTTAATTCAAAGTTTATTTAGTCCTTTTTTCCTTCTAGTTTTTCCATTGTACCTGCTATAACTTTTGTAAATGTCCTATGATATTTGTATATCCTGTTTCAAACAGGGTGCTTTATCCAATCTTTAGTCCATTTTACATTTTCATTTTCCTTTGAGAAGTTTCCATTAACTTAAGTTCCTACTCGCTGAGTCTGTCATCAACTATGCCCAGTCTACTGATGGCCTTATCAGAAATAGTCTATGTTTTTGTTATAATTCATTTGAGTTACAGTGTTTCCTTTTGATTTTTAGGTTTTCCTCTCTCTGCTTATAGTTCCCATCAATTCTTGAATATTGACCATTTTCTCCAATAGAATCCTTACATATTAGGGATAGTTATTTTAAATTTTCATTCTGAAAATTTCCAAATCTCCGCCATAATTGAATATGGTTCTGCATTTGCCCTGTTTCTTCTGTCTCCATTTTTCTTGTTGCTGCTGTTTCAGTTTTTGCCTTTTAGCATTCTGTGCTATTTCTGTTAAAAGCCAAACATGATATCTCAGGTAGAAGGAACAGTGGTTCTTTCAGTTCTGATTTCATGTAAAATCCCTTTTATGATATGCTAGCATGGTATGAGGGAAAGAGACATATTCAATAATATATACATCCTGGTCAGGACTTTACGAATGCATCTCAGATGGTTTCCCTCCTTTAGATGAATCAGAAAAGCTAGAGGAGGGTTAGAGTTGTGCATTCCATTTACTCACTACCAATGGCTCAAAGAGGGAGTTTGGGTATTGTTTTTACTCGATTTGATTTGACTCAGATAATACAATGATTAGGTATTTCACATTATGACAGATTATTAAAAGGAACCGAGCACTATTTCAAGTGGATTTCCTCCCTTCTGTCAGATCAAGGAGGAATTTCCTTTAAATTTCAAAGACGGAACCGGGTGCAAGTCCTGAAGATCAAATCAAGAAAGAGTGGAGGTGCTCCTCAGATTGTTCCTCCAGATTTTTTCCCTCTCAAGCTGGCTCACTTGCAGTTTGTAGCAGCCAGACTTAGAAATATTCCCATCCACTGCTGGGAGTCCTGGGGGTCACTGTGTTGGTAACCAAAACACAAGATCAGCAGTTTGAAACCAGCAGCCATTCTGGAAGAGAAAGAGGGGGCTTCCTACACCACGGAGAACTGCAGTCTTAGAAACCCACCAGGCCATTCTCACCTGTCCTATAGGGTTGCTATGGATCAGAATAGACTGGTTAGCTGTGAGTCATGCAGGGGTGGGTCTAGTCGCTACTGATTATGGTCCCAATGGGTGACATTTCCCTGCATCAACTTCTCTCTCTCGGGATATTTTGCAAAATAATATCAATTTTATCGAGAATATGACTAATCAGTAATTTTCACATCTTCAAATTTGTTCTTGCTGTAAGATTGAGAACAAAGAGCTTAACACTGCTCATATGCAGGATAAGAAGTTAGAAATTTTGAGTAACCTTGATAGATTAAGCACATAAGCAAACAAATAAAAAACAACAATTAATAGCATAATTCATAAATCTTCACTACAAGACAGGTACAGTGCTCTGTATTTTGTATGTATTAATTCAATTGATAAAACAATATTCAAAGGTAGGTGATATTATTGTTATCTCTATTTTACATAAGAATGAATGATCAATGAATAATTTATACAAGATCACAGCTCTCTTAAATCATTGCTAAGAGTCAAACCCACAACTCTTTAACTTTAAATGTTTTTCATGTTGAACTGAAGTCACCAA
Source organism: Nesogale talazaci (assembly GCA_004026705.1). Lineage (NCBI taxonomy): Eukaryota > Metazoa > Chordata > Mammalia > Afrosoricida > Tenrecidae > Nesogale > Nesogale talazaci. The sequence goes on along the minus strand of PVJH01011221.1, from coordinate 22,240 downwards.
ATATAGTAATTCTGATTAGGTTTTGTAAGTCCCCCCCCCAAAAAAAATACCCTCTCATAGCACACAATAAACTATAAGAAAAGAATAAAGCTACTGAGAAACACTAAATACCACATTCTTAGTTGTCAATAAGTAGAAAATTCAAAATCTAAGGAATTGCCATTTAGTCAGTTCTGACTGACAGAGAGCCTACATAAGGGTTCTGAGTCTGTAGGCCTTTACAAAATCAGATAGTCCTAACTTTCTCCCATGGAGAAGTTATATATTTTAGTGTAGAGCTTAAATCTGAGATCAAAGTAGACATCCTCCTATTCCTTCTCAATTCTCAATATAGCAAGCTTTCAAGTGGTGGGATTGAACCACCAGTGTTTAAGCTAGCAGTCCCCTGATTATTGTACAGTGTCACCAGGGCTGTTTGTCAATAAGGAGAGAAGACTTAAAACTATGTGTGATGTCATAAAATCCATGTATATCTTTTTAATGAAATGTAATAAGAAAAGACACCTACTCAAGATCTTTTGTCTTAGAAAAGAAAATCATTATCGATAAATATGCCTTCTATCTATTCCCAAGGGCAATTTCTTAGGATTGACTTATTATGTCCCAATTGGGGATTTTAATGAATATCCCCAATTAATGCTTGTTATGTTATCATAATCAATCATATAAAATAGCTTGCTGTCCCAGAAAATTAACCTCTTATATTCTACACATGAGTCATTATGTAAATAATAAATTACATAATGCTCCTCTGAAATTTATGGAAGTCATAAACATGACATACATATTGAAGATTTTTGAATACTGAAAGCAAGAGCATTTACTCTTCTTAATCATCCATATAATTTAGATTTTCTACCTCCCCTGAGAATCATATGATTCTTCAATCTGCATATTTGACATAAAATGATGTTTAGGCAGCTCCAACTCGTCCCTTATTTGTTAGCACAGAGTTTAAACCTTGGTATCAAGCCAGACATCTTCCTATTCGCCCTTCTAACTCCCAGTCTAATTAGCTTTCAAACAGAAGAAACACCTAGGTGCCCCTTACCTTTAAATGTTTAAATATACTCTTGGGTTTCCCAGCAATTTACACCCCAAATTTCACCACAGACTTGTAAATCCCTAAACTGTGTGAGATTCCCCTCCTTCCTCCCTTCCTGTGAGATTAGTGGTTCCTGTGGGGCAAGGGACACTTGTAAGATCTAAGATTTACAAGTGGACTGAGATTTCTGAGGTGTAAATTTCTAGGAAACTCCATTGGGCCATTAAACATTTAAATGTGGTAAGCATCATGCCCCTTTATTCACTAGGCTAGCAGTTGCTGAGAAAGAAGTGAAAGGGAGAGAAAATGCCCTGATATCAAGCAACAGATAAGTAAATTATTAATAGCATGTATGCTTGTTGATTATGTTAAGAATTTAGAGCAATTTATTATTTCACACTTAGTTAGATAAGTATAATTCTTAAATAGTTGCAATATATCTAACTCACAAGTCATAGCAGGATTAAAAATGTGCTTAGTGCCTATTCCTTCATTTCTTAACCAGATATTACAGCTGTGCTCTTATAAGTCAACATAACAACCATAACTTAAAGAAAATGCATGTATTTTCTTTTTAGAGATGCTTCACTTATACATTGAAAGATGACAAAAAACAGACCAATTTAATTTTCAAAATTGAAAAATTAAAGTACACCAGTTTCATTAAAGAAATATAATATGAGGCAAGGTATTTTGATTCATTTTGATCTCTGATGGAGAGAACATTCTGTACACATAGCTTTCACAGCATCTAAGAAAATATTTTAAAAAACAAAGCAAAACAAAAACCTGTAGATAAACGCTGTTCTAATCCAAAGATATTCTTATAAGAACAGAAAATGTAGCTGTGATTGTACCCAAGCCCATTTTATGCTAAAAAGAAGCCTTTGGTGTTTTCCACTAAACTGCCAAGTTCTACTCATCAAATGTATCACCCAACTACACATACCAAGAAAATAAACAGTTCCAGCTTACATGTTTTTTATATTCAGGTGTGATTGTTAGCTTCTTTTGCTAGTGCGGGTAGACTAGACAAATTCAAAGACACACGTATGGATATAAGGAAAAGGTTTATATACAAGAGGAACAGGACATGAGGAAACATCCCAGTCCAGTCCAGTTCAGTCATAAGTCCGATATTAACCCACATGCCCGAAATCAGTCTATAAAGTCTCTTTCCAACTCATGAAGTCACAGGACAATGGGTGCAGAATCCCGTTGCTGGGAGGGTCTCCACATGGCTCCTCACTTACAGGGATCAGGGTCCATCAACAGAAGAAGCAACTCATTACTGGCAGAGGTCTCCATGTGGCCCCCCCAACTTCAGAGGTCTGGCTCCATCAGGGAAAACCGTGTGGTCTTTCGCTGGCTCCTCCAGCTTCTTGGACACTGACATCTTGTCTTGTCCATGATTCATCATCTTTGAGACTAACTCCCAACAACTGGGGAAGATAGCTTCTCATTTCCACGAGGAAAATATCGCGAGATTTCCCAAGAAGTCTTAGGAGAAAACTATGCCCACATAGAGGCCTCCTTGGCTACTCAATGGCTATCACCAGATTAACAGGCTAGACTCCACCCCTACATCTCAATCATGAAATTAACATAAGCACAGGAATGCCACACTCCTAGATTTCCATTTCTCCTTTATATATTTTGTATTGGAAAGAGGTGACTGAGTAAACTATTCCAAATGATGAAATCTTAGCCCAGTTTCTTCATACTAGAAATTATGAGAGAATGACTGCTTCCAATGGAAGGGCTGAGATGATATACACAGGTTCAGCAGAACTGACACTGAAAGTTTTGATGAATTCAGCAAGACTGTTATCAAAATAGCACTTGTAAGGTGGATTATTTTCAGGTGGGTGGCTAGGCATATGCTCAATGGGAAAATCACAAATTTGCATTCCTTTCTCTTTTTCAATCATTCATATGCATAACAGCTTATTGTAAGCACCCATGATAATGTTGATTTTATCCATAAATTAGATGGAACTATGCTTGTAACATTTTTTTTCCTTTCATAAAACTTAGTATAATTTTAGGGGTTACATTTTTATTCCCTTGTGCTTTTTATTTCAGTAAAGAGGAAAAAGTACCACACAACTAGAGGGTGACACGCTGTCATTCATCTCAGCTTTGTGCTACACCCCAAAATCCCTTGAGATATGCAATTCCTGAAAACATTCAAGGAAATAAAGAACAATTACTCTAAGTTCAACAGAAGAAGAAAAAGGTTTTTCAAAGAGGCACACAATATATTTACAGAATAGAAATTACCTGTTCAAAACACACAAAATACAGTTACTATTTTCTAAAAGTAATAAGATCCTACTTCTAAATGGAAAAGATGGGTAAGGGTGAATAACGCAACTAATGATAGTTGCATAAAAATTAAGAATATTGCAAATGAGGATACCAATCAAGAAGCAACAGTTTTATTGCTTTTTGTCAGGTTTTGCTTCAGGTTTTCATTAACAGAGTTTTATTAATGAGAAAGTTTAATTAGCAAGAAAGAATTTAAAACTCATTCTTGCAACATAATCTAGTTTTGTGTACCTCTCTTATGGCTCTTATTCAAATATTAACTATATGAAATTAACTTTTGGCATATCTTTTTTTTTTTTTTTGGCATCATTGCCCTCTGGTGGTGGGAGTAGGAGGCTCAGTTTTGCTGCTGCATTTGAACCTCCAACCCAGTGGGCTGCAGTTCCGCGCACAACCACTATGCCACTGGGGCTCAGCGCCATAGCTTTTTCATATATTTAAAACTTTCTTAGGGTATTGTAATCCACCCACTGACTCTTCCAAATAATCATATATCCACTTTTCTATTTTTATGCAGAATTATGAAGCTGCAAAATATAATTTATTGGGATTTTGGCGTTCCAAACCCACTAGCAGTAATTGAACTGTAAGGTCAACAGTTGGAAAGCAACCTTTGCTCTCAGGAAGAAAGATAGGGCTTTCAACTCCCACAAAGAATTGCAGTCTTTGAAACTCACAGGGGTAATTGTGCCTGATCAGAAAGGGTCCCTGGGAGTCAGAATGGACTCAAGAGAATGAGTTTTGAATTTTGAAGCACTAGAAGCTAAAGATGGAAGAAGAATTAGATGTAATTTTAAAACTTCTTATTGCAATAGGAACATAAAATGCCTCTTCTTTCTTTGCAACTTTTATGGCATCAAGTTTTTCTCATGGTGGTCTTAGGGTCCACTAAATAATTAGTACCTCCGTGTGAAAAGCTTGAAAATTCCTTTTAATGTTTCTTCATTTTTATGATCTCTATCTTCCCTGGTATGTGCAGATGATATAGTCTTGCTTGCTGAAAATTTAGGGTACCTTGAAGCACTTGGTGATGAAGATCAAGGATTTCAGCCTTCAGTGTACATTCCAAGACAATCTAAAGAAAAGCAAAATTCTCACAACTGGAACAATACGTAACAGCAGGATAAACAGAGAAAAGGTTGAAGTTGCAAAATAATTCATCTTGCTTGGATGCACAATGTTTCATTATGGAAGCAGTATTTGAGGTATCAATTGACACATTGTATTGGATAAACCAGTTACACAAGAGCTCTATAAAGTATTGAAAAGTAAGGAGGCTACCTTGAGGACTAAGGCGTTCCTGGTATTTTCAATGGCCTTGTATGCAGGTGAGTGGTATACATGCATTTGAACTATGGTGTCGGCAAAGAATGTTAAAATACCATGGAATTCCTAAAGAAAAAACAGATCTGTATTGGAAGAAAGATATGTAGCCAGTATGCACTTTAGAAGCAAGGATTGGGAGACATTGTCTCACATAGTTTGGACATGTTATCAGGAGAGACCAGTCCCTGGAAAGCAACATTCCTGTATGGCAAAGTGAAGGAAAAATCGGTTGTGCCTGGATAAAATGGATTGATATAAGGGCAGCAATCATGAGCTCAAAGATAAGAACCAGTGTGAGTAGGATAGCAGGTGAGCTCATATTTCGTTCTATGTCGACATGGATACTGTAAGTGGGAAGGCACTCAATGGCATCAAGCTACAACTAAAACAACTGCAGCGACAATCTTCCCCCAGCCTGTGCTTTAACCCTCAGATTGCTATTCTCATAAGAGGAGGCCTCAAAATCTTAGCTTTCCTCCTTCTATAGCTTATTTTAAATTTCTATGCAACTTCAAGTCCTTTTCAATCTCATTATTTTAGAACTTCTCTAATTTCAATCCTATTTGTAGTCTCTTGGAGCTATTCTGAAAGACATTTATGGGCTACTATTTTATCCCTTCTAGTTCCATTAACTAGTCTACAATCTTCTATGCCATGTGTTTTCTCCTTACACATCTTTTGTGATCCTTTTACATATTTGTGAAAATAGATTTGCCCAGTCTTTCTCCCTATTATATTTTTATATAAAAGTTTGGCTTATAAGTTGTTCAACATCATCTAATCCTTCATTGACTCTGCATTAGCTGTATTGCTGGAGAATAAACCTGGGTCCCCCACATGGAAAGCCAGATTCCTACCACTGAACCACTTTCAAAGATTGCATAAAAAGGAACTGTTATTGTATGCACATCAAAAGACTTCATCTACAGAATAAAAGGAGAACCCATATTTAAAATAAAAACTTCCTGGCAATGATATGATATATCAGATAGCAGATTAATTTCAAAGATTTATGAAAAACTATAACAACTTAACAATAAAATACAAATAATCCAATAAAATGGGCCCAAAACATGATGGGACAACATATTAAACATGATATACAGGAAGCCAACAGTCACATAAGGTTCAATTTCCATAATAGAAATATAACTTAAAAAATGAGATATCACCTCATAACAACACTCTTAGGTAAACTTAAAACAGAAGAGCAAACAGAACATGATAAATGCTGGGGTCAATGTGGAGAGAACAGTATGCTTATACCTTACTGGTGGGGTTTCAGATTGGGACAACTACTGTGGAAAACAGTGTGGCACTTCTTTAAACAAAGGCAAGTGCCAATATCATGTGATTTTGCATTCTCTCCCCTTCGTACACACCCTCAAAAACTAAAGAACAAATCAAAAGCAGACATATGTGTATTGTAACAATATCTATAAAAACAAAAAGATGGAAGCCAAAAAAAGCTATGTTTATAGAGAAATGGATAAAAATTGGATAAACATACACCCAATGGATGCTTTAAAAAAAGGCAAGTCTATCAAACACCTCATGACATGGACAAAATTGGAGCTTTGAAAAGTTCTAAGAAAAGTTATTAAAGATTCAAAGAAAAGTTATTAAATCTCATAAATATGAATATTTTATTATACTATTATCAAGGAAGAAAGGAAAATAAAAATGGCTTTCACACCAAAATAAAATAGAGCTACAGGGACGCCCTGGTGCAGGAGGGGAGAGGAGGACAGAGAGAAAGAAGGGACAGGCAGGGTACAAGGAAGAAGGGAGGGTGGAGGAAAATAGAAGAAAAAGAGCAAGAAAAAAGGGTCACAGATAAGGGGGTTCAGTAAGACAATGGTATCATTGTAATGAGATGGGCTGAGCAAACACTTATAATATATTTTCATTGTATGCATTATATTCCACAAATAAAAGGGGGGAAATGAATAAAAATAAAATGCAAAAAAGGAAAGAAAATGAAAGAGAGGAGTCCCAGTCTTAAAAGCCCCCCAGATTCCTTACAGTGACTGTCATGTACTTGTGTGTCAATTTCATGGTTGGGGGTGTAGGGGTGGAGTCTTGCCCATCAGTCTGGAGATAGCCAATGAGGTCTCTGTGTGGACATGGTTTTCTCCTGAGAATTCTGGGAAGTCTCACAGTATTACCCAATTGGAGAAGAGAGACTTGTCTCTTGGAGTCGGTCTACCGACAAGACAAGATGGTGGCATGTTGAAAAGTCCTGAGTCCTGGAAACTGAAGGAGCCTGAGGAGAAGCCACAGAGGCTTTACTCTGATGAAACTAGACCTCTGGGGCCAGAGAAGCCACAGAAAGAACCCTGCCAGTGCTGAGATGCTTCTACCATCAATGGATACCGCTGGTGGACCCCGAGCCCAAGAAATGAGGAGACATGGGGAGACCTCTGCCAGCACTGGGATGCTTCTACTGCATATGCTTCGTGAGTGGGAAGGAGACTTTATAGACTAGTGTCAGATATATGGACTAATATCAGACTTATGACCTTGGACTGGACTTGGTTGGGATGCTTTCTCAATGTTGCCTTCCTCCTGTATATAAGCCTTTCCCATATAACCATATACATGTTTATGAATTTCTTTCTCTAGTCTACCCACAGTAGCACACATACTCATAAGAACTAGGCCCTGACCTGATTATTAAGAGGATCAAAAGTAGAACTGAAGCTGACTTAAATTTTTTAGTGACACACAAGCTAGTTTGAAACAAGCAAAAAATTATGATTACAATATTAATCTTTAAAACGGTGGGGGGGGGGAAGAAGCACGTAAATGTTGACATTTGGAAAATGTTGGCATCTAGAAAAAAAAAATTGCATGTCACATATCTTGTCTGAACCCAATTTGTAATTTTAGGAACAAATCTTGAGCATATATTTGGAATGTACTTTGCAAACAGTAACACAATGCTAAGGAAATAAATGGAACTAAAGAGACTGCCAAGGCTTCACTAAAGTCGTTCTTTCTTTTTCTTTGTTTGTTACAAACAAGCGGTGTAGGGACTTGGAATTTTATTCCCAATGTTTCACCTGCTGCACGGAGCGAGTGATGCAGAGTGCAGCAGGTTCTACAAGGATTCTGAATGTTAGCATGTTGCCTCATCTACAATTTTATATTTATTGTGGTGTTGATAATGGGCTTGTAAAATTTTCACTCATTTTAAGTAGAAAAGAATTATCGGAGCTAATTATGTGATGTTACATGAAACACACACACATACACATGAGGGGGTACCCCCCCCAAAAGAATTATTTTTTTCAAAGCTATGTTTTTAATTTTTTTTAATAAAACAACCTTATCCATGTTCAAATTGCTCTCCATTACACTGAAATCATTTGCCAAGTCTGCGATTTCATTATTGGAAGCATTTTTCAAACTCATCTATTTGGATGGCTGACAGCACATCCCTCGATATTTTTTTTATCTCTCCTATGATGTCAAATTTCTGTCCTTTCATTCACAGAAACAAAAAGAGGTAGCATGGAGTAAGGTCTGGTGAATATGGTGAATGGAGCGAGAGGAATGCTGAGTTTTTTTGACCAAAAATGGCACACTGAGATGGCTGTGTGAGTAGGTATGTTGTCATGGTGGCAAAATCAGTCCTCCATCTGTCACAAGTCATGCCTTTTAGTCACACACTGTTACAAAATCAGAACCTGTACAAAGAAAACTTGATGCACAGTCTGACCTGGTGGAATGAATTCCAAATGCACTGTCTGTCCCCATCACATAATTTGAGGGGAAACCTTTCATATATAAAACATATATATGTATATTACATATATGTATACACTTTGATATTAGCAATGGGCACTATGCTGTGTAAGAGAACATCAGTACTAGAATATTGAGAGGATTGGGGCAGTCATTTACAAATGCATAGAAAATGTAAGGATTGATGAGTTTTACTTTTGATGATAGAGAAAATGAAAACTGCTACCATGCAAACATGATTTCAAATGAAATCAAAGGGTTATAGTCAAATTGAAAATGCATTACAATAAATTTTCTAAACAGGATCATGTGTATGTGCTTGAAATTGGCCGTGATTTATGAGTACTTGTGTGGACCGTCAAAATGTTCAATTAAATGACTTCTAGTGGTTCCTTCCTGTGTGTTATTAATCTATTTTCCCAAACTGTTTCCATGAAACTGTTCTGTAAAGCATGCTGAGCTTTCTGTATTTGATAAACAGTTCAAATGGGCCTATAAGCTCATAAAGAATGTTGTAGATTACATATTTTAAAACTGTACAACATCTCAAGCATGAGTTGTTTTCTGGAGATGTCATGTAATCAGTAATAATCAACTGACTAGGAAGTATATTGAAGAGGCATTTATGACTTCTTTAGTTTTTTCATGAAGACTAGACCTTTCACAATGACAGTGGTTTGTTGGATATTGCTTCATATATTAACCTTTTGCTCATTCCTGACCATCAAGCTGATACTGTCTCATAGTAACCCTTTGTGCCGGCACAGCACTGCTTCTTGCAGTTTCTGACTCGGTCACTGTTTATGGGATTAAAAGGCCCTATCTTTCTCCCCAAGGATGGCTGGCAGCTTCCAACTGCTGACTTTGGCGATCACTCACCAATACATAACCATTATGCCTCAGGCACCTCATTACTTCCACCAGCACACATAAACTTTTCTGAAATCGTGAATTACTACTCAAGATTTCATAAGGTCATCTTACATGAATTCTGTCACTTTGTTCCATATAAAACCAAATCATCCACTTAGTGGACAAGATATTCGATGGAAACATGAGAAGGAGAAGGAAACAGGGTTGAGGACATGGGGAAGGAAGGAGGGAATTTATTTTTCTGAAGGCACAAACACTTCAAGCAGGAATCTTTGAAGTCCACAAAGACCCAGGGCAGGCCACCCTGATGACCACACCTCCTTAAGGGTCAGTGCCTGCTCTCTCAACATCCAGAACTGTCATGCAGCCAGCAGCAAAGCCGAGGAACCCAACTTTCCAGAAAGTGCTGGCTCAACTGGCTGAGACAGCAGACCACTGACTCATTAGAAGTACACTGTAGTGTTCTTTAGGACAAAATTTCTAGGAAAAGCAAAGCAGAGGAGATCATGGTATAAAAACCTGGAAAATTAGACATCAGTTCAGTAAGTGAAGAGAGTTGCTCAAAGAACTAGCTTTAAGGGAGTTTCTCCCAGAAAACCAATTCAACCAACTGCACTAGAACTTGTTCTTCAAGGTGCAGGCTCCGGCAGGAGCAGCAGGAGGAGCAGATGGTCGTGGCGTGAACTGCTGAAAACTGCTGTAGTGGCAGACTCTGCCCCCGGAAAGGGACAATTGTTCATGAATGGACTCACTGCAGGAATTAACCTGTTAGGACTTTAAAACATGAAAAATAGTTCAGGCATCATGATCGCTGGGCTGTCGGGATCTCCACACTGGGTTTGTTACCATGCCCTTTGGTGAAGATGCCAAAAGTAGTACTGCCCATGATGCCCAGATATTTGGTATTAGTAGACTCCTGATGATAGCTGCCTGCACTTCAATCATTCAAGCACAATGAAAACTGGTAAGTCTATGTTCAAAATGACATGCCAGATAGCCAAGATATAAAAACGGAAATGCTAACTGAAATACCTAGCCCTGGTTTCTTTTCTGATTGGACTAAATCGGCAATAACCATGAGTCGTTTTATGGCTTTGAATGCTTTGTCATCCCAGGAGTTTCTCTTAGACTCCTTTACTCATTCATGTTCCTCTCCCTTGGCATGGGAATGGTCCTTCTGCCCACAGGCAGCAAGCCAGATACTCAGAAATCAGAGATTGCTTCAGTCTGAAGAAGGTGAAGGAGAAAACCATAAAGGACAGCCCATACCCTGACGTAGAGCCCACTAAAAGGATGTGAAGGAAAGCCCAATATTTGCCAGCATGTCAATGAGCCAGGTAAAGATTGTGGCACAGGCTCTGCAGGAACCCAAAGACTCCACCCATAGCACTAGTTAGAATGTTCTTTATTGGGAAATTGAATTGACATTTAAACTTCTTTGCCCAGGGAGTTTTGTTATCTCCTACATTTTGCATTCACAAGAACGTGTTTCTATTAGCAATATTAACCACCTAGATGTCCTGTCTGAGAACTACAGTAACAGACATTAATAGCCACAGGGTCTTGTCACTTCATTAGTTAAGTGTCTCTACCTGGTCTAGGATGCACATACTTATCATTTGCTTATCCAGTTGTTCATTCCAGAAATCATACCTAATGCAGTACTTGGTGGCAGGCCTCATCCTCGTCTCCTCTATGTTTTCCACTTTTCAGAGCAAAATGGCAACAGAAACCTGTGTAGGAAATTTACCACTATGCAGCTGAAAAACAGAGATCATGAGCAGCACTTTTATCTGTGGGCTGTGTTGAAAGGAAAGGATGGAACTGGGAAGACAAACACAAAAAAAGGGAAATGGTAATGTGTACTTTTATGTTGAAATGTTTCCTTGTTTTATCATGCTAACCAAACAAGCAGTGCTTTGTTGTCATTCAGAGTCTTGGAGCCTGCTCCCACTCCCAGCAGCTCTATGAACAACAAAACGAACCGCCATCCTGTCAGCCACGGTCCTCACAGTTATTCATACATTTGAGCCTGTTGTTGCACCCATTGTGTTAATACAACTTGTTCCTCACCTTGCTCTTCTGTGCTGCTGTGCTAGTCTGGATTGACTAGAGGAAAGATTCACAGAGACTCCTATGTGTAGAGGAAAGAGTTTTATATATGAGCATCTGAATATTGAGAAAACATCCCAGTCAAGATCAAGTCCTTAAGTCCTTTAATAGCTCTTATGTCTGATACCAATCTATTAAGTCCTCTTCAGGCTCATAAAACACATTCAATGACACTGAATACAAAAAAAAAAAAGGTTACAGACTAATGGAAGGGAAATTTTGTGGATCCAGTAGCATTGTGAGTATATCAGCACTGGCAGGTTTTCCACTTGGCTCTTCTCATTTCCCAGGCCATGGGGTCTATCAGAGTATCTCCATGTGCCTTGCCAGTAGAGCATCTCTCAGGGAGTGAGATGAGAGAGAAAATGTCTCCCACCTCCAAGGAGGAAATGCAGGAGTTCACAGGATGCTTAGAAAAATGCCATTCCCACACAAATGCATCATTGACAGAGACCTGATTGACAGACTAGACTCCACCCCGTCACTCTTAATCCTTTCAAGTTCAAAATTGACACCAGATTATGTAACTACCACAACTGCAGCTCTGCTTTCCCCATAATGATGACCTTCTCCAGGGACTGGTCTCTTCTGATATTATGTCCGACGTGTGCTAGATCATGTTATGGTCTCCTTGCCTGTAAGGAGCATTCTGGCTCTCCTACTTCCAAAACAGACTGATAAGATTTTTTTTTGACACATCATGGTATTTTTTATTTTCCTACAATTTTTTTGTTTTGTTTTGTTTTTTTGGGGGGGGCATCACTGCCCTTTGGTGGTGACAGTAGGAGGCCCAGCCTTGCTCCTGCAGAGCTGCTGCTGGATTTGAACCTCCATCCCAGTGGGTCGCAGTCCTGCGCACAACCACTATGCCACTGGGGCTCAGCCCCTATTTTCCTACAATTTTATCAGCACATGATTTAAATATAATACAATTGAATAGTTCAGTTGCTCAGTCACACCAAGGGGAGTTATACAATTACTACCACATCTATTTTAACAGCCTCCCCCTCTTCCATGCCTTCAAACTGAACTGTACAATTACTATTGGTTCTAGTGCTCCCCCCTCCCCACCCCCACTGTCCGCTCCCTAAATTCCCCTGCCCTTTCCATCACTGACTCCTCATCCCTGCATTCCCTCCAACACCGTGTAACATTTATCATCATCAGACATCCATTCCTCCTGTGCTTCACAGCTGGGAAAACAAATAGAAAACAGAGCAAGACAAATATCATTAAGGTGGTAAGGATAAGATCATAATATAAAGGCAAAATTACAAATGATGCACAAGATGAAAAAGACCCACATCAACATTCAAAAAGCTTGGGAAGAAATTTCCATCTTAGGACAACTAAGAGACACTTGCACCCAGTATCAATTCAGATCATGTCTATAGGGAGGACAACTGGCCTGGTACTGAGTTCCATCAGACCAGATACACTGTGCATGACTTTGGGGTTCCCATTTAATGAAACACGGAAACAAGTAACACAGCTTCACAAGGCTTCTTTGTCAACACCATTGTTCAAATGATGAACATAGGTCAAAATTGTCAGAAAACGGCATCTACTTAAGACTGACCACCTTGAGCTCCTCCTGCCAGACCAGAAAATTGAGAGGTAAGGGAAAGGAGACTGGGAGGTGGAAATTAGAACTAGGGTACTAGGATCTGTGCTGCACCACACTGTTTTTTTTTTTTTTTTTTTTTGCAATTTCCACTCACAAAGCAAACCAAGAATGCACTAAATCACTGTAGGTTTGGTGTGCCAGGATCGTGGACTCCACCTGAAGAGCTGCCTCTGCCCTTTTGCACTGAGTAGAGATTACCCCAGGCTGATGCGCTAGAGGAGACATGATAATAGACACAAGGAGAACCTCTGAGACCTAGACACAGAACCCCACATCAGAGTTTGGAGTAGAAAAAAAACACACTTGAATTTACCTGAGTCAGTGCACGGTGTAGCTAGCATAAAATAAGTATATAGATATAGTCCAGGGGATGAATTCAGTTCCAGCTGGCTGAAAAGAAAGCAACCTACCTGATAAGCTAGATCTCCCCCTTGGGGGGGGGGGGCGTGGTCAGTGTAACAGTTCAGAAATCAAAGCAAGGCAACTCCTAAGTACAGACTTCAAGATAACAACGACCCTGTTCCTAACAGAGCAGAATCAGATCCCAGATCCAGAGAGCCCATTTAATCTAATTCGATTTTACCTGCTGAGGAGAAAATCAAACAAACAAACAAGCAAAAACTTTCTGAGCGAGTAGGGCATATAAAATCTAGATAGATTCATAAACTCAGATCACATCTCTGAGTCTACACACAACTGAGGAGGCCCTGCCTCTCCTGGGGACCTCCGCAGACTTGAGCAACACTCCGCGCAGCCCCGCCCCCGGCCACACACACACACAAACTCAGTTGTAGTGCTATCTACAACACAAGGCAGGCAGACCGGTGAAACCCAGCACTCAATACCGCTGTGGGAACTGATGCCTGGCCACTTCTGTGACCTTGCCTTAGAGGAAAATCCCGGCCAGTATCCGTGGGACCCTACAACAAGTCGGCACACCACCCTGCTACCTTGTGGCAGAGTTGGAACGCCTCCAGCTCCACAGTCAGGCAACCAGGCCTGAGTTATCTCATTTAGCACTCTATGTCTTCTTTCTATATTATCTCACCCTGCTATCTTTCCCACCGTAGTCGATCTCAATGAACGCAATTTGTTTGTTTTCTCTTTTCTCTTTCTTTGTTATTCCTTTTCTCCCTTTTTCCTCTTCTCTCCCTCTCTTTCCTTTCATACACCACTACTGAATTCCAGACCCTGCAAATAGTAAGGGTAACTCCAGCCTTCCCTCTGTGGGAGGACTGCCCACCACACAAGACAGCTGTGACAGCCCCCTACAGTGCTCTGTGCTGCTGAGGAAACCTCTGTTGGGCCTTTAAGGTGATCTTGCCAACGAGGGCAATTCCACCCAGTACCACGGGGTCCCTGCACTAAAAGGGCACACCAACCTGTCATCTTGGGGCAGGGGTTCAACACCTCTGGACCCACATTCAGGCAAGCAGGGATGAGATATCTCATTATTCTTTAATTTTTATTTCCCTCTCTACCACCACAGTCAATCCCAGACCCCTACCCTCTTCCTAGGGAAATTCTGCCCAACCAGTGGGGAGAGCTACAGCCTGGCCCCTGTGACAGTGCTGTGCATGACAGCAAGCAGAGGCCCATAATTTAGAGTAGAAAAAGGGACATGACACATGGCATAGCATGGAGCTCAGCCATCAATTTTTTTTTATCTCCTCACTTTTTTATCTTTATCTTATTCTTCTCTCACTCTTTCTTCTTTTCTTCTCTTCTAACCCTTTTCTCTTTCTTGCCACAGTCTCAGCATATTCAGGTTGCCTTTCTTTAAGATTCATTTTTTTGGGGGGCATCACTGCCCTCAGGTGGTGGGAGGAAGAGGCCCAGCCTTTGCTCCGTGGAGCTGGAATCGCATGTCCATCCCAGTGGGCTGCAGTCTTGCGCACAAGCACTTCGCCACCGGAGCTCAGCCCAAGATTCATTTTTTGACAGTTTTTACTTTTGTTTTGTCTTGGCACTTTTTCATGTGGATGGGTGTTAGTTTGCTTGGCATTTTTGCTTCTGTCTTTGTTTTCTTCTTTCTTGCGTTTTATTCTTCTCTCCCACTCTTTCCTTTCACAAGTAACTATCTTCCTCCAGGTCACTCCCCTCCACCACGGGTAAATCTCAAGGCCCCGTTGGGGAAACACCTGCCTCCATTTGCTGGCTTTGCACGCAGCTGGGGAAGGCACACCAACCCTTCTCCATAACACAAGTGGCTGGGGGCTCTCTCCTTCTAATGGATAGCAGAACTCCAGCCTAAACCCCAAGGCCCTACAATGACTTGAGGAACTTCTCTCCACCACCGATGATGCTCCACAGCACAATGGGAACATCTGCCCAACTTCCACGGTGAACTCTCTGACTGAGGTAATTCTCCCTGTCAGCTACAGTGCTCTACATCAAGGAAGGTGCCCCCACATGCCCTCCCCTACATTCCAGTTATGGAGGGAAGTACCAAATGCTGACCAAGGTGCTCCAAGAACCATGAGACAAACCAATACAGCTTACTTAGAGATCAGCCAGTGAAACAACACCCTCGTGGACACACAACAAACCAACCAGCATCATGTAAAAGGACAATCCAACTTACATTCCAAATAATGGAGTATTGGTCAGCTAGGGTAAGAGTGAAACTACGGGAAGATACAGCGGTAACCTGAACCCCAGAGTACAGCTACCTGCAGGCAGTTTGTAGAAGCACTCCTACGGGTTTTCCAAGAGAAAACCCAGTCCTTGTTGACTCTATAAGATGATTCCAGGCTCCTCTGAAATAGCACATAAGCAGCAACAAGCCCCAACAGCTTCATGGAAAAAGCAAGAAAAACAGAACACAATTCTGGAAGAAGTCATGAACCTAACAATTTGAATGGAAGAAGCAGATATTACCCAGCCACACAATGAAATTTTCAGAATGCTACTTGGAGTCATACAGGATATAAATGAAGCAATAAAGAAAAGGGATGAAATGATAGGGGAGATAAAGGCAACACACCAAAGGAGAATACAAGACTTACGGGGTGAAATAATAAAATCTGGTAAAAAATTGACAGATTTTGCCAACAGACTTCAGGAGACAGAAAATCACACCAGAGACCTAGGGGAAACCCAAGGAAATAGGAAAACCAGTCAAATAAGATAGTCAGAGAAGCTGAAAAAAACCTGAAAGCCATGTCTGATACTATGAAGTATAATTGGATTGCCAGAACAAGACAAAACAAAAATGTCAACAACTAAAAAAGCAAAGGAATTCATAGAGGTAAACTTCCCAGCATAATTAATGAAAATCAGGCAAACATTTAGGAGGCTGACAGAACACCAGCCAGACTGAGTCCCAAGAAGTCACCAGGACACATAATAGCTAAATTACCCAGCTAAAAGGAAAAGGCAAAAAATCATGAGAGCACCTAAGGAAAAGCAAATAGTCACGTATAAAGGTACCTCATTAAGAGTATGTTCAGACCTACCAACAGACAGGCTGAAGAAGAACAGGGAGTGGAGTAACATATTCCAAAAATTGAAGGAAAGCAATGCAGGCAGTAAAACACTATGCCAAGCCAAATTATCTATTAAGATAGATGGAGAAGTAAGAGTCTTGACAAACAAGAAAAAACTCAAAGAATACACAAAAAGAAGCACATGTCTTCTGCAGAACCTGTATGGGCTAAAGATCAACATGACTGCAAATAAGAGACCATCATATAGAACAACTATAGCAATAGGGCGACAAAGAGAAAACAGTCCCCAAGATAGCCATGGCTCAATAGTGGCAATAATCAGAAAAGGATGTCTATATAATGTTTATGTACTTGAATTTACTCACATCTTTCTTGTGTCCCAGTGTGTGCTTTATCTTTGAATGTGTGCCATATGGGCAATGAAAAAAAGAAAGTAGAGGCAGCAATCTTAATATCTGAGAGATTGATCTCCAGGTAAAGACCATACCAAGAGACAAGAAGGGGAACTATATAATGTTCAAGTTAACAGTAGAGCAAGAACCAGTGAGCTTAATAAATATATACGGTCCAATGAGAGAACCACGAAGCTTGTAAATCAAATACTCCAAAAGATAGAAAAGTAAACCACAGGTTCCAAAATTATGGTTGGAGACTTTTGTACACCACTCTCTGAAAAAAGAAAGATCACTGAGAAAGAAACTCTACAGGCAACTACAGTTCTAAAGAGCACCGTTGTAAGACTTGACCTGGTAGATATTTTCAGAGTTTCTATCCATATTAAAAAAAAAAAGATCGCATTCTTTTCAAGCCCATATGGCACACATTCAAAGATAAAGCACACACTGGGACACAAGAAAGATGTGAGTAAATTCAAGTACATAGACATTATATAGACATCCTTTTCTGATCATTTTCATAGGCTGAGAACCAACAGAAGCATGGTGAAGAAAGCAAGGGCAAACAACGGGAGAATGAATAATTCTCTACTGCAAAAGGAGTAGGTATTGAACCAAATTGGAGATGAAATCAGGGAGTTTCTAGAAACCAATAGAATGAAATGATGATGTATGACAACCTTTGGGATACAGCAAAAACATTTATCAGAGGAGCATCAATAGCAATAAATGCACACATGAAAAAAAAAGAAGAAAGGCGTGTGGATACTATGCTGCCACAAAACTTACACCAAGTAAAGCAGGGTCAACAGAACAATCCTAATAATAGTAAAATGATAGAAATCATAAAAATCAGAGTTGAGATACAGAAGAGGGGAAATAAGAAAACTATTGAAAAAGTTAATGCAGCTAAAAGTTCGCTCTTTGACAGGGTTAACAGAATTGATATACCACTGGCAAACCTGACGAAAGAAAGAAGGAAAAATGTCAATTGCAAGGATGAGGAATGAAACGGGGGACATTACAACAGACTCTAATAAAATTAAAAAGATAATTGCACTGTACTCTGACTTTCTTTACTCTAATGAATTAAACAACTTGGAAGACATGGACAAATATTTAGAACCACAATTCCTCCTACACTGTCTTAGATGCATGCCAATAACCTCAACAGACCTATAGCCATGGAAGAAATAGACAAGCTTATTAAGGGGTTACCACAAAAAATCCTCTGGCCTATATGGCTTCACAGGAGAATTCTACCAAGCATTCAGAGAAGAAGTGACACCAATTCTATGCAAACTCTTCCAGAACATAGAAAAAGAGGGTAAACTGCCAAACTCTTTCTATGAAGCTAGTATTACACTGTCTCTGAAGTGGACAAGGATCCCACAAGATCTGAGAACTACAGACCAATATCTCTAATGAACATTGATGAAAAAATCCTTTCAAAATCCTTTAAAATACAATAGGATAAAAATGTATATGACATAGTTCACCATGATCAAATAGCATTCATACCAGAGATGCAGGGATGGTTCAGCATATGAAAGACTATTAATATTGTTCACTCCATTGACAGGAAAAATGATAGGAACCACATGATAATATCGATAGATGCAGAAAAAGCATATGACAACATCCAATAACTATTTTTTTAAGACTCTCAGAAGATCAGAATAGGAGAACAATTCCTCAATATTATACAACATACATATGAAAAATCAACAGCCAACATGTTAGTTAATGGGGAAAAGACAAAAAAAACAATTCCACTGAAAAAGGAGACTAAATAATGCTGCCTCTTCTCTGACCTCCTATTTGACATCATACTGGAAGTCCTCGCTAACAACATAAGAGAAAGAAAAGACATCAGAAGCATTCACCTGGTAAAGAAATAGTTGAAACTCTCTTTATTCCCAGACAATATAATTTTATACACTGAAAATCCCCATAACTCCACACGAATGGAGAAGGAAGAAGCCCAAAATTAACAGAGAACTCCTCAAGAAAAAGATAAAGTGGAAGAGTTTGATCAACCTGAATTTAGCACGTACTATAAGGTTATAGTAGTCAAAACAGTGTGGTACTGATATAACGACAGATATTCAGACCAATGGAAAAGAGCCAAAGACCCAGAAATAAAAACATCAGCATACTGGCACCTGATTTTTGATAAGGGTCCCCAAAATATCAAATGGAAAGCAGATGCCCTCTTCAAAAATGGTGTTGGAAAAAGTGGAGCAAGACCCTTACCTCACTCTAAGCACAGGAATAAACCCATGGTGGAGCATATACCTTGAGGTAAAACCCCAAAATATTATGGCCATCAATGAGGGAATTATGACAAACCTGAGAATACTGGCACAGGGATTACAAAGGCTATCAGAAAGAGGGAAGGACACAAACACAGAGGAAGTACCCGTTAACAAGTGGGATATACTGAAGATAAAACACCTGTGCACATGCAAAAAATTCACCAAGAGAGTAATAAGAGGGCTCAACTGGGAAAAACATCTTTTAACAATAACCCATCAGACAAGGGCCTTATTACTAAAATCTACAATATTCTGCAAGCTTACAATAAGAGCAAAACTGCCCACTGAGGGGATGGCCAAAAACCTGAACAGAAGTATCACAAGGGAAATATCCAAATGGCCAATAAACATAAGAAAATGCTCCACATCCTGAGCCATAAGAGAAATGCATATTAAAACAACTACCTCACCTAACATCCTCAAAGATAGGGCACTTCACAGTCAGAAAGTAACGAGTGTTGGAGGGGCTATGGAGAGATAGTAACACTCATCCACTGCTGGTGGATTCATAAGTATGTATAGTCATTATGAAAATATATTTGACAATATGTAAAATAGATGGAAATTTAGCTACCATAAGAACCACAATCTCCCTACTGGGCATATACCAAGAATAAACAAGAATAAACCAGATGCAGGCATCTGTGCCCCAATGTGCATCATGACCCCAATTCTATCTTACAAATCTGTCTATACTAGAACATCTACACTGGCATAGATAAGAACTCACAACACAGGGCATCCAGAAGAAATAAACCCTCAGGACCAGCAAGGAGAGTAGTGACACTAGAAAGGGAAGGGAAAGGAGTAAGGAGGGATCGATCATAATAATCAGCATATGACCCTCCTCCCAGGGGAGGAGAGAGCAGAAGAGAGGGTGAAGTGAGACAGCAGTCAGTTTAGAGACAGGAAAAAAAGAATAATTTATCATCTATAAACTATCAAGAGGACATAGGAGAGGGAGGGGAAATGAAGCTGATACCAAGGGCTCAAGTAGAAAGAAAATGTTTTGGAAAAGATGATGACAAAGTATGCACAGATATGCTTGACACAATGGATATATCTATGGATTGTGATAAGAGCCGTAAGAGCCACCAATTAAAAATGTCTGTTCTGATAACAGCTTTAATCTTTTCTCTTTAACGACTTCTAGCTTTTTCATGTGTGAATCAGTGACATTAGGGGTTAATGCATTAAATTGCATGTGAGATGCTCCCCAAATTTTAGTGGATTATAATCAAGCTTATCTTTTGTCTCTTACTGACTTGTTTTCCTTTTTTTTCAACTGTGGCCTGGATTTATCTATGAACAATTGATGGTCTAATCTGCAGTTGAATATCGTTGTGGTTTTAGCTGCTAATAAAGAGCGTATGCATCATTTCTTCACACAGATGTAGTCAATTTGACTCCTTTGTATTCAATCTGGAGAAGTCTACTTGTACACTTGCTCTTTGTTTGGTTGCAAAGGGATTTGTGGTGAAGAAGTCATGGGTCTTACAAAATTGTATTACTTAATCTTCAGCATCTATTCTATCTCCAAACCATATTTCCAACTACTCCTCCTCACTCTTTGTTTCAAAATATTGTATCATAAGAGTCAATAATAGACTCTGGGAAGATGGTGGCCAGATAGGAAGCCCACGCCCGGAGCTCCTGGAGATCGGTGAGTGGGGGTGACACGGGAAAGGGTGGGGCTCTCCAATTGGGTTTTGTGACTCCAGGAACTCTCAGAGCCCTCCTCTGAACCAGGAGCAGGCACGACCCGCACACCCGCGCTCCCCACGGACACAGGCACAAACACCTCCTGCACAAACTCTGCGGGTTCTTTGTGCCAGCGGGATCCAGGCCTCCGCTCTGCGACCCTGAGATCAGGGACCCGCAGTTAATCAGCGCCCGCGCGCGCAATCCCTGACCAGTCCTTCCCACCCCAAGGTGCCCAGGGGACACTCCACGAAGACCCACACCTCTCGCTCCCCACCCCCAGGGACTCCTGTGTCCCCAGCACAACGGAGGGCCAGCCCCTCCCCCACCCCTGAGGCCCACAGCCCAGGCGCACCTTAAGGGCGCCACCACTGCCCAGGATAAGATCAAGCCATCCCCTAAACCCAAGCCTGCCCACCTGGGCCACACTTTCTAACAGGAGCAGAAGGAAAACTCACACTCCCCACAGTCGCTGGCATTCTTCACAGACGCTGCCGGTTCAGGGCACCTACCCCAAGCCCTGCGACAGAGAGGTCCACTCTACATTGTCTCCTGGGTAAACAGCCAGCCGGTCCTCCCAACCCCAGAGTACTAGAGGATTTTTTCCAACCTATATGTGGCAAGTGCCCCTAGCCAGGAACAGACCACCCAACTCCCACCCCATCCCCTAAACCCACTCCCCTGCTCAGCCAACACACTCCATCAGATCTGCAAGACCTAGCTGCAAACAGTTCCTGAGGGAAGCTATAATATAAGACCAGCCTCCTAAAGAGAGACCCCAGGGCTACAAAACACCAAAGGAAAATGCCACCTAATACGAATAAAAAAAAAAAAACCAGCTAGCAGCTTCCACAGTATCAAGAAAAGAGAAACTGGATCTGATGCAAAAAGATCAGCTGGACCTAACAGCAGTCATAGAAAATGCGAAGATCGATCAACCACAGAAAGAAATCTTCAAGATGTTACTAACACGTATGCAGCTCTGAAGCGACGCATTAAAGAAGAAAGAAGAATTGATACAGGAGATAAAGGCCAGGCACCAAAGGGAAATCCAAGAACTAAAGAGTGAGCTAACAAAAACTAATAGTAAGCTCTCAGATTTCGGCCAGAGAATGGAGGAGGCAGAAAACAGAACAAGTGACCTAGAGGACTCACAAGTAGAAATTAATAAGTGGGAGAAAAAATCTAACAAGTCTATGAGAGAAGCAGAAGAAAATATTAGAAGCCTGGCTGATACTATGAAAAGAAATAACATTAGGATTATCAGTCTGCCGGAGGATGAGGCATCAAGAAAACCAACATCCAAAATAGTG